>BQNB010009310.1:0-87176 GCA_026074375.1 Tanacetum coccineum | reverse complement strand
TGTCATAATCTTGCCACATAGGCCTTCTAGATGGATTCGTACGTGGGAGGGAAGGATTTTACCCGTACATTCTTTTTGCAGTTGTAAAAACTAAATGAGATAATGAATAGTAATTGTTGACCACATTTTTATTAAAGGTTAACTTGGACTGGGTTTTGGGCTTTTATCATGGGCTTTGGAATAGTTTGGACTTGTCATGAATTGGATTTAGATTTTGAACTAAGGTTAGTTTAGTATAAGTATTAATGGGCTGACCCGTCCCACAAAACGAGTACGGGTTAGCCCATTAAAGATGAATACGTCCTCGGCTTCGTTTTCTTATGCTCTTCTAATCTCGTGCTTGGTTTTGTCCTTTTTGACTTTATTTTTGTCTCTTTGTGATATATCCGTTACCTGTAAGACACAATTCACAACACAAACGTATACAATGTATTTTTATGTCATTTTCGTTCATTATTGGTCTTTTTAGCTTAATATTAAGAAATAAATGATATGTGTTTAAGCATATATCACCTATGATTCTAGATGTATAAATCACTATATGGAGAGCTATCCCAGACTCTAGATTACTTGGTCCGTATCACTAGATCCAGTTGAATGATAGGTCGCATACAAAAGCGCGTAAACAAGTATAAATTGATAAACATAAACAAGCATTCAACGATAAATCAAGAAATCAAGATAAACAAATACCAAACATTCAGATATTCATAATAATGGCTAATACCCGAAGGTATTATCCTTCAAACGTCATAATAAATACAAGAGCAATTATTTAGCCAAGGTAAACTAACCGAGTTAACGAATGATACCAAAAACTGAATGATTACTAAAGTATATGGAATTACACGTTGTCTCCTATGGAATTGATAACGTTGCTTGACCTCTTCTGCTCTTTTTCTCCTCTGAAAATTGACTTTTATGGTTTAGGTATCAAGAATATGATTTAGCACACTTAAAACTCGTTTTTGAGTTTTGTATTTATAGGGTCTGGAAGTCGTTTTGATACGGCATATCCAAGGATTGGATATGGCTTATTAGGGGTTTCTAAGAGTAGGGACCACGCTTGATATCTTTCAGAATATTCACATACTATATCTTTGATACGACGTATTGAGTCTCTCTAGATACGGCGTATTAAGTTTTACTCCTTTGTGGTCTTTGGTGAGTGCAGGCATGGATACGTCGTATCTTCCTTAATGTATACGGCGTATTGGTCTTCAGAATAGTAATCTTCAAAATATCTTCATTTAAGCTCCAGAATGCGCGTCTTTTGCTAATATTCACCAAGTACTCCATAATTACTGTAATTCTCATATATAAACAATTAAGTAATAATTCTTTGCAATAACTATACAAAATGGGTTAATAACATAGGAAAAATGATATTATAAAATAGACGTTGTTTGATGTCATCAACATGTTTTGATCTTCTAAAATTGTTTCCTAATATTGAAGATCTTGTCTAGTTAAGTTAGTGATTAATTTTGTCCTATTGTCTAATATGATTAAACACATAGTTTGTTAAATAGGTTGATCATAATGCAACTTACCAAACATATTCATACCTTTTGTTGAAGCATGAGTAGACTCGAGATGTCGAGTGTTGTTGATGAATGTATGCGTTGATGAGTTGTAATTACACATAACTTGTACAGTTTACGTTATGTATTACAAGTTACTTGTTTGTCATTATTAAAACCAAAGGACTTGTTTAGTTTACATATTGTAATATTTGCACTAACAATGTGGATAGTTGCGTATATTGTGTTAATTATGATTGTGTAGTACTTTGTAGTTAATATTGTGGCTGAGCTTGTATTGTTAAGATATATGCTAGTTGTTGTAAATCTATTATTGACACTTCTCATATTACGTTGAACTTGATTGGTGATTTGATACAAAAGATTTAAAGTTTTTAAATGGAAACGTATTCACCCCCTCTACGGTTTCTACAACAACGAACACCCTTTGTTCTAGTCTAAAACCCACGAAACAAGTATAATCACTAAAGGAAGTGCTCTCTATGCAACTAGTTGTCACACCCCCAAAATATCGCAGCGGAAAGGTAACCGGGGGCATGACTTTATGGCGTAAGTAACACAAGATATAAAGAACGACCTCTAAATAAATCGTTTTAAAAAATGCATTCATTCGATACATTTGGATAAAATAAGTTTTCACAAAATACGCTTCATAGTTTCAACACATAATAGATATAATGTTTGAAAGGTAATCAAATGAATGAAATTTATGTAGGAAATGTCTATGTGACACAACCGTGATGGGTACCTCTAACAAATGAGACCCCATGATGCTAGCCATGATGTTTGCAAGTTATTGACCTAAGAAAATACATGCTAAAACGTCAACATAAAGTTGGTTAGTTCATATGTATAAATAAGTATAAATGTGGACGACAAGATTTCCATGTTTATGTGACTATTATAACGAATACAATATCACACAAAAAGTATTACTATTGCACTAAGCTCATGACACCAAAGCCTTAACCAAAGTTCGAGTTGTTACAAGTTTGCCCCGCTAGGTGTTTTGCCATACACCTAAAGTTCCTCAAATGAATTGAATTCATCTCGACTAGTTAAGTTGTCAAGTAAGAGCTACCAACACTTGGACGGGGAGTTCAATACCAAAAGGATATATTCACAGCATTCATGCTTACACATAGTAATTAATGGTTCATGATAGTGGAGACTTCATGGCAATAGGGTACTTAGGTATTTCGTAAAAGTTTAAAGTACTTGTGTCCATAAGTAAAAGCAAGAAATGTATTCTCACCCCAAGTATTTCAAAACAAGTAAAAAGTGGGGCTATGAAACACTTTAAGCAAAGTAGATGATTCGGCAGTAGTACGAGTTCAAAGGAGGCAAAGTATCCTAACCGCAACCTAATTTAATAATAAGACGCTTTAGGTTTACAACACGAAGTAAACTATATGCATATGAGTTTTATAAACTTTCTACCACCCTTATATACTTGTGTCAAAGGTTTACCAATCCATAAATGTGGTTCAAAACAAAGTTTACTAAGTATTTAAACGTAGGTAATTCAAGCAGTTTTCTGTAAATAGTTTTAAATCTGATTTCTCGGAACCATAACTTAATCATTTTCTACTAAATAAGTCCATTACAAAGCCTATATTTATTTTTTTGAGTTATCTTTCCAAAAATGTAAGCCTTACATTCTGACTCAATGTTTAAAGGGTCTAAAAGTGCTAAATAACACACGAAGGTCAAAGCTGGGAATTTCCAAAAAGTTTTACCCAACTTGTTTTAGTCATAACTCCTTTAACACTTACTCTTTTTAGTTGATTCAAGTCGCTGAGTTTAAGTCCATGTCTTAGCTACAAAAAGGTCAAAAGGCTCAGCTTCCCAATCTAAGCTTAAAGGGCTCAAAAATACGTATCATGTTTAGTGTGTAAACCTGGACACTTTTTCTTTCACAAAATGTTTTAATAGTAATAAATTTCCAAAATTCATAATGGGAATTACTAAGACATAGTACTAAAAGGTGAAGCCAATAAATTTTTCATAAGTGTTCTTTAAAGTGGTAAAAACATGTGTACAAGTTGACACAAAAATCTGCCAGAATTAGGGTTTTTATCAAACAAGTTTATTTCAAGTTTTTACACAATAAGTATATAAAGGTTATATGAAAATAAGTATGAAATGAGTATAGTGAATGAAAATCATGTAAATGAGGTGCTTACAATGATGTGGTGAATATTTGAGAACAAAAGTATGCACTAATTACCCAAAACCATCTAGAAAACCCTAGTTTATCAACCTCAAACCCTAGTTTTATGTAACCCTTAACCAAAATTCTTGTAAAACTTTTGCTCTTGCTTCTTGTGGTTGCCGAAATACTATAGATAAAGAAGGAGTTATATGTGTGTTTGAAAGTGTGAGAATGAAGTGAGTTAGGTGGTTCTATTATATAGTAATACGATTAGGCAAGGTTTAAAGCTTCTTTGGTGCTTAATAGTGTTTTGTTTACTCAAAACTAGCAGGGTACCCGCGCATTGCAACGGTGGGTACCTTATGATTAATCAGAGAAAATCAAAAGGAAAATAACCCCAATCAGGCCTGGTTCACCCATTTTTATAAGTTCTAACTGGTTCTATAACACCTCGTGTTTTAGGTCATTGTATGACATTATTTAATCCACTAATTATTTTTAGGGTTTTACGCGTTTGCTTTTAAACCGTAAACGTTAAGTTAAATCGCGTAAACTGAAAATGATCATACAATGTAAACGGGCATTAAACGATTAAATGTTTACATCAAGCAAGTGTTATATGATTATTATGAGGATAATTAATAACTTTGTTCATCTTATTTTTATTGGCTACGTAAAATGCTTACGTTTCGCGATAAAATGCGTTTAGGCATTCCCGGAAGTTCCAAAACCTAACTACGCCTAAACGAATACCCACGATTATACCCAATACACAAAATAATAAATATAACATCATATATATGTATATATATGCCGAAATTTAGATGATAGGACCAAGACTTTTCATCTTGCATAATATCTAGATATTTAGGAAAGATCTAGGAAGCTAACTCTTACACCATGAGTCACTTGGTTAGTTAACCTTGTGCTAAGGTTAGAAAGTAACCATGGTTAAGTTAACAAGATATTTTTACTATAAATACACATGCATGCATATGTGATCTTTACCTAAACTCTTTATACTTGCAAAAATTATTTCTTCCTCTCTTTTACACTCTAAAACTCACGGCACAAAACCCCTTTAATATACAATCCATACTTTGATTTTCTTTCACCATATTAGTGTATACACCTCATACTTAAGGTATTCTAAGAAGGTTTCAAGGGTTGGTTAAGCTTTGAAAGGGTTTTAAGAAGTTATTGCAAGATTAGGGTTTCAAACCTAATCTAGGGTTTATAAGCTTGTAAGCTTTGGTTTTGAATCTAAACACGGGTTTAGAACTTATTTCTCATCTCTTACATCATCTCTAAGGTTTTCTTAATTCCTTTATACTTTTATTTCTTATGATTTTATGTGTTATATGTTAAATATGGCTATAATCACCACTAAGGACTTTCTAATATGTAAAATGAGTTATCATGGAAAAGTGAATATAAAAGTATGTTAACATATGGTTTAAGTATAAACATGTTTAGATTAAAATTAGGGTTTTATAAGTTTTCTTAATCTTCACATGTGAATATAATGAAAGTAAAAGGGTTGAACTTGTTGCAATGAATTTACAAGGACTAGGGATGATATTGGACTTTATTATAAGTACCACAACAAGTGTAAATGTGTTTTTTAAGAGTTTTTATAGTAAATACTAAGTAATAATACATCAAAAACCAGGTTTTTTATAAAGATATACATATAATTACTTAGGGGCTGTTTAAAATCCAAAATTCCATACAGAATGTTTGACTTAATATTAATTTTTTAATACCCTCATGACGATTCCATAATGATATGAACTCGAAAAACCAATTGTAGAACGAAAAAAAGATACTGTTAATTACGAGTTTAAGGACTATAAATACTTGTATTAAAACTATTTGTTATAAAAGTTACTATTCATTACAGCAACTTTTATTTTTAAAACATCTAAAATATGATATAACTTTTAATTTCGAGATCGTACTCGAAAGAATCAATGAAAACGGAATTATAACGAATAAACTACGACATTTTCGATAATTAAAATTTATAAAAGTAATTTTATAAACTATGACACAGATATAAAAAAAAAAAAAAAATATGTACTATTCATCAGCAGGGACCCAACTTATAAATATAATACCTCTTTTAATACAAAAAACGTAATACTCGAAGGATCCGCTAAAAATCGGGATTAAAACGATATAGTTATTACGAGTACAAGTTTAGCTAATTAAAGCCTTAAAACGACTTAAATAGTGTCATGAACAGTAATTTTACTATTCATCGCAGAATCATTAAAAACTTGAAAATGTGAATATTTTGGGTCGCTCGTCCTTACTACGAAGACTGTGGACGTAATGAAACGCAAGCAACCAGGCTTAAAAGAACAAATTAGGTCATTTTTACGTAATAGGTATATTTTATAAAATGTTTTTCACTTTTAAATATTATTTTTACTAAAACGAAATAGTTGGTGATTTCTGTATATTAGAATATTGAGTGGTTATCAAAGTGCCTATAATACTAGGGACGTTTTTCATAATGAGAGCCTCTTGGATGGCGTATCGACGAGTTGTTGGATTTACGATTTAATAGTGACCTTAACTCCCGTACGTCATGTCATGACCTCTGTAATTATGATAGCCTCCGAACGATAGCACGACGTTAATACTATATATTATATTGAATGTTATAAATTTATGTATCGGACTTATAGTCCTTAATTTAATTAGGTTGCATCGCTACGATTTGCGTGACGTTATTATCTGGTGATTATTTTGGGCTATCTGTACTCAAGGTGAGTCATAGCCCACTTTACAGTTTTACTAATTATTTATTATTTGGATGAGAACATGCTTTGTTTTATAAAAATTGGACGCAAGTGTTTTAAATATATTGATATGTGTTTGCCTAAATAGCGTTAACCCTCTGAGCCCATTTTCATGAAATGCCAAATAGCATGATGTAGTTGTTTAATTGCATTATGTGAGCGTGATATGATATAAATAGATCTATTGGGATTAATTAACCTCCCCGTTTGGGTGATTAGCTATCACTGGGAAACGAACGTTGGACCCATGTCGGTTTGGATGTTGCGGGTTACAAATCTGTACGGGCCTAATAACTTGGTAAATAGCAATATAGGTTGAGTTCGGTGTCATGAGCTTAGTGCAACAGTAATCTGGTTTTGTTGATTGTTTGCATTGTTGTAACATCACAGGGAAACGGAAAGTCTTGCGGTCCCTGCATAATTTAAATACTAAACTATGAATTCACCAACAATTTTGTTGACGTTTTAAGCAATGTTTCAGGAGGTCATTAGGCACGAGATGCCAAGGGATGCATTGGATTATGTTTTGGATAGCACTGTTAAAGATTTATGTGCATCATGTTTTGGGGAAATCTATGTTATCTTTTGTAATAATAAACAAAGAACAAGTAAAGCTATAAGCTTCTGTAATATGTCTTTTATTTTCAATCCAATGTTCTATCAATCTAAACGACTTTATGTGTCTTTTTATATATATCAAGTGGCTGTTGATCTTGATACGTAACCTGCCTGGATCCAACACCTCTTCTTACCAAATTTAATTTTATCCCAACTACCACCTTCAAATAAAACCATTCAAAACCACACACAAACAATTACCAACACATATTTTAAATTAAAATTTATAAACCTAAAAAATAAAATTCCTTCCCTTCCCAACCCACTAGTATACGAAGAACTAGTGAAATGCTGTCCAGTCCCACTCACACTTCATTCACTTCGCATATGTGTGTGTGTATAATGTGTAGATGTGTCGATATCCCAGCCCCTTCACATCACAGTCATGCATTGTCACGCTAGTTGATGACATCCGTGCAAGAGAGTCTCTCAGCTCCAAAGATAATGCTCCCTAAGATCTGAGGAAGTCGGGAACTCTACTGAGGTTTACGCTTGTTCATTGCACTGAGTGTAGGAAGGTGTGTGTTATGTCGCACTACTGCACATAGCTATATCGCTTGATTCAAATTGACCAATGACAGTCGATCGTAGACCTCCTGATCTAGTGTACTCTGAGGACTGCGTCGCTAATTGTGTCCCACTGCAGAGACATATGCGAGAGAAGCTATTTTCTATGAGTCCGCATGCGAGATTTACGCGAGAGAGTGTGCGAAAGCACGCAGTATCACACTGCGTAGTGACACGTGTAGGTTTGATCACGCTATCTTCGATTGCAACTTAATATCTATGGCGGACTACTCATCTCCTGTATCCAAAATCATTCTCTCGATGTGATCTCTAGAATTATTTAGTTCTCTAAGCATATCACTCGCGCCTCTCGCGCACATTGTGTGTAGATCAATCATACCGCTTGTGGCATCACACTCTATGTATCATAGACGCACAAGCGGGTTATCCGGAAAAGATCTATAAGCATGCCGGACTAGAGAGCACACGCTCAGAGTGACATATGTTGGAGTATGGTCTAAACCATCGAGATACTGTTTCCATGTTAGCTGCTTCTATGTCCAAACCCAACAAGGGTGAAAGTCAGCCACCATCGCGTAGTTTTACTTATTAAGAGTATAAACTAGAGTTCAAGCAGATTATGTGAGATAACATGTGAAGAGAGAGTGTGTTATACTAAGTCTGGAGTGTACCACATTTCTGCCGCCTACTCAGACGGGTGACGCGAGAAGCTTGCGAAGATGTCAGGCGTACGTCTAAGATTGATATTATCGGTGTATAGGAATGTTGTGTAGATAGGTAGTTGACTGTGATGCTTCATAACCGTGATTGCATAGGCTATTTACTGTGTGTAGGAACTAGATGGGTGTCTGGTGCATTAGATACTGTGTAATCGAAGCGTCGTGTGTCTTGTGGTAAGTGGTAGCTCAGTGTGTCTAAATGTCTCCTTTTTCGTTTGTTCTGTGATGAAGTTTGTGGGAAGGTTTGATGTAGACGAAGATAGATCAATGAAATGTGTGAGCTAGAGACATCTTGTGGATATAAAGAAAGGAGTAAATGGAGTACAGAGATATATGTGTCATATCCTATATTGTGATTCAGTACATCTGATGATGGTTGGTTAAGAGTCTTTATTGTAGTGTGACTGGTGTGCTGTTTTGGCCTTGGTGTGCATTGTGTAGAGTTCGTGGAATATACTAATGTAAAAAAGATGAACAAAGGTGTGAGCAACCTTTAGGTAATTTTTTATTTTTTTAATCTTATTTTTCTTTTCCGAATATTTGTTCAAAGTTTATATATATATATTAGACCAAGTTGTGTTTTTTTTTTCATTTTTCATGTTGTCCGTGATCGAGCTCCAAGGTTTTGACAATGGTATGGGTTCATTTAGTCGCTTATTTTCACCTAAGTTAATGCTAAAGTGTACTCTTTAATTAACCTTTTTTCTCTCAAGGAGTTGTAAAGGTGATGGCGAAATAACTTATCAGAACACGATACAAGACATCATGATGCAGAACGAATAACATGGATCTCTACATCCCCAACAAATGGTAATTTCTAAAAGCATCTATTTTAGATACTAGGAAGTGGTAATAATTGTTATGTTGTAGGTTTACGTAAATCTTTATTTTCTTGCAGCTTGCTAATTAATGGATTGTATCACCTCAAAGATTCAACTCGTATCTGTTTTGATCAACTTTGGCCATTTGGGTGGGAGTGCCTGACACATTCGACAGTTCTCTACTTCTACTCTTTGTGGTTTTGTACGAGCTCAGGTGTGTTTTGTTATTAAAAATACTAATCAGCTTATACTTGCTTATATCTGTTTTTGATGGTGTATGACTACATGAATATGATACCTTTATCAATATGCTATAAATTAAAGATGGCACTTTATGTCCAAAAACAAAATGGGTAGAAAGTCATGGTATGGTAACATGTCACAGTACTTACTCATACGAGTAATAATATATGCACCAAAATCATAAAAACATGCCAAGAGCAAGGATGACAGAAAAATAGAAAACAAAGAAACTTAGAGCACGAGTAGACCGTTTTCTTGCAAGAATTAAAAAAAATTCAAGTATGATGCCATAACTATATTATTTTAATTTATTTTTACATTAACATGATTAAGACTTTGTGCATTTAAAATGAACAGCTCGATTAATTAGACTAAGGAAAAATGGTTACATTTACAGTGGGATATCTTAATCATCTGATATTTCATATGTTTATGTTTTGTATTGACAGCATGTTTGGCCAAATTGATCGCAGCTAGCGGCAATTAAGATTAATCAACCCGATGTTGGAGGTGCTAATGGTCAAGCTGCATGTTGTGGTTCTCAAATAAACAAAGGAATGCTTCAGAGGTGTTGCTATGCATAAGGTTGGCTGATGACAAACAACCGTGGTGGAACATACCAAGTGCAATGACGATATGACGATGGGGTTACTGATTGTAATTTTTGATTTGTTTGCAATTCTTTTTAAACTTTGCTGTTATGTGAAACATAGGTCTTTTAGTTAGGTGAGATGCAAATTTTAGAGAAACTTTACACGCATAAAATAATAAACTATGAACTATATGAAATATGTAAAACATCACACATATTTAACAAAGTTGTTTAAAAGATTTATGCACATCATAATGCATTTCAATTATATGACTTGTCATGATCGTTAGGTTCTTTGGTTGGTCTCACTATTAAATGGGAGTTGAATATGGTTTCTCATTCCTCTTTTTAAGCATAAGCATGAGTAGATAAAATAGGCTAGCCCCCAACACCCTCTTAGGCTGTTGAGAACAGGGTTCATCTTATAAATTTCCTTGCTTATGGTTTATTTTAATAAGAGACTTTTCTTTGTTGCTACATTCTTGCCCATTGTTGATTATAACATCGTAATAGTGATTGTTAGCAATTTGTTCCCGAATCAATCTTTATGACAGCAAACGTGGGAGTGCAGAACCACTGACCCAAACACCTATAACGGCCAAACTTACTGAACCAAACGCGTATGTAACTGTTAACCCACCGAACGAAACACCCATAACAGATAAACCCACTGAACGCATTTCAATTTCCAATTCTGTACAGCTAGCTTATATGCATTGAACCAAACGCCCACATAACTGTTAACATGTTTAGAAATAGTACACTTTTTTTCTACATTCCCCCTTTATAGCATATTATGCCTGTTAGTTTTCTTCAGCTCTAAAAACATATTTTTTCTATATAATTGACGCTTCATTGTATGTTACAGCGACCTAAAGATTTACCATATATGTTATGTATTATGCAGAAAAGAAGCAGAAGCCACTATCCGAAGTTCTACAGGAGTATGATTTACCACGTGTAGGGAAAAAATGTGTTGGATGAAGAAAGGAAAACATAAATTGTGACCATACACGCAATCTGTGAACTGATCATACAATAAAAGATTAAACAGTTTAATATAAAGAGGCGTCAAAGTAGCCACAATGTCCAACAAAGTGAAAGTCGCTTGGTGTTTTTACGCGTTTCGACCAAAAGTTTCAGGTAAAGCCAATCTGTCTCTTCTTGCATTTCAGGACATGTTAGAATCAATAGAGATTAAATAAGTAATCACTCTTACAAAGGTGATTGACTGATATCAGATTAACAAGTACAAAACCTAAATGGAGTATATAAAACAAAAAATAGGGTACAACAATTATGCAGAGTGGAGACTTGAATTCGATGAAGCGGAAGAATGAGCAAACAAGTGTGCAAATGAGCTAGATACAATATGTATTTTTACAACTACGTTTTCATTAAGCCAGGTTGAGTTTTGTTTGTTTTGAATGAGAAGTGGCTTTATCTGGTTGAGGAGGGAATTCGATAACTTAGGATTGAGATGCAACTTTATCTCTAATTTGTATTCGAAATTTATAAGAACTATATGTTAGAGCACTATTAGAACTGAACGACAAACATTGTCTCAAATTTTTTTTATGAACTGAACCTGCCCGTTGGGTGAGTTATGTTACTAGTATATATATATTTATATATATATATATATATATATATATATATATATATATATATATATATTGTTATAAAATAATAATATATATTAATTTTATAATATATTTTCTCTTTTATACATCAAGATTAAATTCAAATTCTAATCCAAATCAAAATTCTAATCCTATCTACAAATCAAACCGGCCTTAAATTTTGAATCATGAAAGTAGCTAAAGCTGCTAAACCAACATATTCCTTGTCTTGACATCAAAAATAACAAGGTCCCAGTCAATTGGTCCATCTTTGAGTTTCTTAGGAACACTTACAATTGCTAAAATGTCACAACGATAAACAAAACACATATATAATAATTATATACATTACAATCAACGGGCAAATGTGCTAAGCTGTTAATACAAATAATGTCTAAAAACGTTATTTATATTTTTCGACCTCTCAACGTTTTGATAATAACAAAATGTAAAAACATTTACGATAAAATTAAACGTTTACAAATTATTAATCGTAAAATTTCATTTCTAAGATTAGTAATCACTTAAGGTATGAACAAACAAATCATTAAGCATGATTAGTGATCAAGAAAATATTTTTCTCTTATCAATCACATTTTTACAAAAGAATTTCACAAAATTAATTATACAAAATAATTTTTAATTAAAAAAAAGTTTTATTAAAAACTTAAAATTTTGAAATTCAAAATTTCCCCCCAAAATGAAAGTTTCCATACCAGAAACAACATTCCTCACAAAAAGACAAAAAAGAAAGCGTAGTCTACTGGGCGGCCCCCTTATAAGCCTGGCGACCCCCAGATATATCTGGGACCGCCGAGACCACCTCCAGTGACCGTTGGTTTTTTTTGCCTATAAATACTGCTCCATTCCTTACAGAAAAACAGACCTCTTAGCACGGAATTTTCAAATAAATTTCTCTCTTTAAAATTTTATTTCTCTCTCTAAATCTCTTGATCACTAACATTCTTAGATCTTGTTTTAAGTGATTTAATCTCTTCTTCTCATCTCTTCTTTCTCATTCAAAGTGCAAGAGAAGAACATTCGTATTCGCCAAGAAACGAATTGTTATTTAGTGATCTCTCCTCTCTTCTTCTAAGTACTAAATCTCTATTGTAATTATCTTGTATATTTGTGTGATTCGAATGGTGTGTAAATCCGATAGTGTAGATCTTGTGATTGTGTAGTGATTGTGAAGTGGTAGATTGGTTCTAGCTACGATTAGGACTCGACATTTAGCTTAGTGTCGAAAAACAACATAAGCGACGTGTAAACGGTTTTCTCTGCCTAAAGGGAGCTTGTTGACATAGTGAAATCTCGAGTAGGATACTCGGGGAGTGGAGTAGGGCGAGGAGGTGCTTCGTAGCCGAACCATTATAAAATTTTGGTGTCTTGGTTTGATTGTTCCTTTCCTTACCTCTTTATATTATTGTCATTGTTACTTAGCTTTAGTTTAGTTTGTTATATTGTTTCTTCATATTGTGAATTGGTTAAACATACAACTCGAATCTAAATATTTTAAAAGCAAACTTTTTTAAACAAAAACAAACTTGTAAACTATTTAACCCCTCCCCCCCTCTAGTTTCCACAATTGGTATCAGAAGCCAATGTCACTTAAGATTTTTAAAACATATTGTATTTTAAAGCTTGGATCGATCTATGAATTCCGACAAATATCTAAAAGGGCAATCTATGCAAAGACCACCACTTTTTGAAAGTGATAGTTTTATTTATTGGAAAAATAGATTCGAAACATATGTTAAATCAAAAGATCTAGATCTTTGGCATGTTGTTACCAACGGCGATTTTCAACCTATTGTACAAAATCTGAAAACCAAATTTGATGAGGTTATCCCTTTTGATAAACAAACCGATGATCTTAAAAAGAGACTTGCAAAAAATAACGAAGTTAAAATGGTTATTTATAATGTTTTGCCTAGAAAATAATATGAAAGAATTTTCATGTGTAACACGGCAAAAGAAATTTGGAAAACTTTGTTAATCACCCATCAAGGTAATAATTAAGTTAAAGATAATAAGATCAAACTTTTGGTTCAACAATATGAACAATTCGTCATTTACGAAGAAGAATCTATAGATAGTGTTTTTGCTAGATTTAATACTATTATTACTAGTCTAAAAGCTCTTGATGAAGGCTATTCTAGCAATAATTATGTTAAGAAGTTTCTTAGGGCTCTACATCCTAAATGGAGAGCAAAGGTCACGGCGATTGAAGAGTCAAAAGTCTTAACGTCACTATCTCTTGATGAACTTATCGGGAACCTTAAAGTTCACGAAATGATCATCAAGAAAGATTCTGAAATAGTCAAAGAAAAAGGTGAAAGGAAATCTCTTGCTTTAAAGGCTAAGAAAGAATCTAGTGATGAAGAGTATTCGACTTTCGGAAGTGAAGATGAAGAGTACGCCATGGCGGTAAGAGACTTCAAGAAGTTCTTTAAGAGAAGAGGTAGATTCGTGAGACAACCTCAGAACGACAAAAAGACATTCCAAAGAAGCCGTGATGACAAGAACGGTAAAAGTGTTAGAAAATGCTTTAGATGCGGCGACCCGAATCATCTTATTGGAGAATGTCCAAAACCACCGAAAGACAAGAACCAAAGAGCTTTTGTCGGAGGTTCTTGGAGTGATAGCGGTGAAGAAGATGATGAGAAGGTCAAAAACGAAACGTGTCTCGTAGCTCAAGCATCAAGTGAGGTATGTTCCGAATCCTCTTACTTTAGTGATGAAAACTCGTCAATAGATGATTTAGTATTAGATAATGAATATGATAAACTGTGCAAAATGAGTTTAAAGATAATCACTAAAAACAAAAGATTAAAAGCCACTAGAGATAGTTTAGAAAAAGAACTTAGTATTCTAAAAGAAAAAGTGTCTACATTCGAGAAAAACAAGGGAGTTAAATGAAAAGCTTAAAGAGGAAGCTCTTAAACTAACCAAGTTTGAAAAGAGCACACATTGCTTAAATGAAATGTTAAGTAATCAAAAACCCTCTGGTGATAAGTTAGGTTTAGGGTTTAATTCATTTGAAGCATCATCTAGTGGATCTAAAGAAATAAAATTTGTGAAAGCTCAGAAAAAGGCATCCTTTGATGGAGGTCCCATAAATATGGGCGGCCCCCTTAGCATGTCGGCGGCCCCTAAAGCAATTATGGGACCGCCACTAGCAACTACGCCTGGATCTGAGAAAAGTGTGTCTTTTCAAAAATCCATTTTGGGTCCTAGACCAAAACACATATAGTAAACAATGTTAAAGTTCCCGTTGCTAGTAATAATGAAATTAAATAATTTTATAAGCCATTGTCAAAACCCGGAGTTGGATTTTCGAAACCTAATTTTAGATCAAAAACTCCACCACCTAGAAGAGTCATCAATAATTATTATCATCCTAAAACACCACAACTAAAAAGAAACGTTGGTCGACAAAATCAACCTCGTGGCTTTCCTATAACTTGAAACAATTTCCAACGTTAAAGTTACATGCCATGGGAAATGTGTCTTCCATTCCCACATCCCAACAAATTGCATCAAATGCAAGGGATGTTTAGCACTAACAACTTTAGACCCATGAGATATTGGGGACCAAATTTTGAGGTGTTGCCTTATATAAGTAGATATGCCTTGGAGTCGACTTGGAACCCGATGAGTGGATAAAGGATAGCGGATGCTCCAAACACATGACGGGTAACCGAAAGCTCTTCTCAAGCTACAAGGCATATGACAAAGGTAATGTTATTTTTGGTAGCAATCTTCGCGGTAACATCATTGGCAAATGTACGATTTCGAATGACTCTCTTAAAATAGATAATGTAGAACGTATAGATAACTTAAGATTTAACTTGTTAAGTATAGGACAAATATGTGATAATAAGTGTACTGAACATGATAGTGAAATTACTTAGGATGGTAAGGTCATAGGTAGAGGTATTAGGAAGAAAGGCTTATATGTGATGAAATTAGGAAATAAGCCTAAAGATAAAATTTGTCTAGCAAAGATTGATGAAAATTCCATGTTGTGGCTTAGGAGATTAGGTCACGCAAATATGCATCTCATTTAATCGTTAGCATCAAAGGAATTAGTTAGAAAGTTACCTAAGCTTAAGTTTGATCAACACTTCTGTGATGCTTGCAAAATTAGAAAACAAGCTCACGCTAGTCATAAGGCTAAGAATATAGCCTCAACAACTAGATGCTTAGAACTCCTTCACATGGATCTCTTCGGTCCATCCGCCGTACGGAGTTACGGAGGAAACCGCTACACCTTAGTCATAGTAGATGACTACTCTAGGTATACTTGGACTAGATTCCTTAAGGACAAAATTGAAGCGTTCGATCAATTCAAAATATTTAGTAAGAAAATTCAAAATCAATTAGGATGTACAATAGTGTCAATAAGAACCGACCACGGTAGGGAATTTGATAATGAGGTACAATTTGGAGAGTTTTGTAATTCAAATGGAATTACACATAACTTCTCAGCTCCACGCACTCCTGAATCAAATGGCGTGGTTGAAAGGAAAAATAGGACACTTCAATAAATGAGTAGGACTATGTTAAATGAGCAATCATTACCATAAAAGTTTTGGTGGAACGCAGTAGACACTTCAACATACATTCTCAACCGAATTCTAATTAGATCCATCTTAGGAAAAACACCTTACGAACTCTTAAAAGGTAGAAAACCTACTCTAGATTACTTTAAAGTGTTTGGAAGCAAGTGCTTCATTTTAAACACTAAAGACTACCTTACAAAGTTTGACCCAAAGTCATATGAAGGTATCTTTTTAGGTTACTCGCAAACTAGTAAAGCCTACATCATCCTTAATAAACATACTAGGAAAGTCAAAGAATCACTTAACGTGACATTCGATGAAACTCCTCCACCCTCTAAGACATCACCCTTGGTGGATGATGATTTAGATGAAGAAGAAGAAATTAAGGTTACCGAAAAGAAAAACCTAGAAAATGACATTAAGGATGAAACTTTAAAGATTGACGAAATAGTCAGCATTAAGGAATCTAGGAACCATCCTTTAGAAAATGTCATAGGAAACCTTAACCAAAGAACCCTTAGATCATAAGCCCAAAACCAAGGTAACTTCTTTTGTTTTATATCAACTATAGAACCACATAATGTGAATGAAGCCTTAGCGGATGAAAGTTAGATAGTCGATGGGCTATGCAAGAAGAATTAAATCAATTCATTGCTAACGACGTTTGGGAGTTAGTTCCACAACCTAGGAATATGAAAATCATAGGAACTAAGTGGGCGTTTAGAAATAAGTTAGATGAGAACGGTATTGTTTCTCGAAATAAGGCTAGGTTAGTTGCTCAAGGCTATAATCAACAAGAGGGCATCGATTATGATGAAACTTATACCCTAGTTGCTAGACTTGAGTCAATTAGGATACTATTAGCCTATGCTTATGCTTTAGATTTTAAACTATTACAAATGGAAGTAAAAAGTGCAATCCTGAACGGTTTTATCAATGAGGAGGTATACGTGGCACAACCTCTAGGATTCATTGACTTTGAAAAACCAAATCATGTTTTTAAACTAAAGAAAGCTTTATACGGTCTTAAACAAGCACCCAAAGCTTGACTTAAAATAGCTTATTAGGTTAGAATTAGTTAGTTTGTAGCTTATTAAGTCCTTGTTAGCTTATTCTAGCTTTTTCATTTAAACCAAAAGCAACTAAGTCAGTAGCTACTAGCTTTTTCATAGTGCTTTTTCTTTGCTTATTTGTATTTCAAAATGAATCTTCTCTGCAATTTTAAATAGCTTTTAGGTTAAGCTTTAAGTAGGAATAGGGCTTATTGTCAAAAGGATCCATTTTAGTACTTATTTTTAAGCTCAAAGTTGTTAGTTGACTGTTTGGTTTATAGTTTTATCTTAAGTGCTTAATTTGCTTATTTTCTTTCCTTTTGCTTATTTTCTTGTTTAGACTAGCTTATTAGTTTGCCTATGCTTTACTTTTCTAGCTTTTAGCTTATTGTTAGCTTTTTAAGTTGGAAATTTTAGATAAAAAGCCAAAAAGTAAAAAAATAGTTTTAAGAGTTTTTCTGTCTTATAAGCCAGTTTCAGCTTATTTAGTGATTTTCAAAAATAATTTCTTTTATTAAAAATGCTTATTTTCACCTTTTCTACAACTTTGCTTTTATAAGTTTTCAAAAATAAAAAAAAGGGAAGATGAAAATCGGGGGTGAGCAAGGCTCGAACCCCCGACCTCAACATCCTCAACCCTTATAAACAACACACACCATACACCTCTAACCATCGTGCCCTGTGATCTTTTTCATTCTAAGTTTACAAAATCTAATACTTGTATACATTTTCCCTTTTTAAGTTAATAAGCTGTTATAGCTTTTTACATAACTTATTCGATAAGCTGTGTAACTAAGCTTATTTTTCCTAGGTCCGTATTAGTTCAAGCTATTTTCCATAATTTTTTCAGAATTTTTATAATTAGTTTAGTATTTTTAAACATTTATTTTTGTTAAAAACTTTAAAAAATCATAAAAAATAGAAAAATAATCAAAAAATATATTTCTTTTTTAGAAAATTTTATTTTATCGTAAAGTTTCTAGGAAAATTAGTTTTGCTTTCGTAGGGTTAAAATTGCAAAATTTTGATTCTTAAAGAACGGGATTCGTTCCCGTTCTCGTTTTTCGTGTTTTTAAGCTCATTTCAACTCCGTTTTTGTTCTAGTTTTCTTTAAACTTACTTTTTAGTCAATTAGAGTCTATTTAAAAAGAAAAATTCGATTTAGGTTTAATTTTGGAAATTTAGGGTCTTTAATTACCATTTAGGGTTCCCGTTTTACGTTTTTAATTAAAGTTTGATTTCCCGTTATTTGTTTTTATGCTTAATTGTTATCATTTGCTTATTTTAATTGTTTTAATTCATAGAAATAGATAATCAAATCAATCTTTGTTACCAATTCAAATCATTATCCGAACAACAAACGTGGTCTCAATTTCTCAAATCGTTGGGGAATAACGACCCGGGAATCATACTTCCCGATAAATATACGTATTATTATATATATTATCGTGTGATTTTTCTAACTACCTTTGTCCTCAAGGGTAGTTTAGGAATTTCATATTATTTTATATTTTATTAATACGTGTGTTGATTTTAACGAATCAGTATGCTAGATTAAAGGCTTTTCTTATCAAACATGAATATAAAATGAGGATGGTAGATAACACTCTTTTTACTAAGAAGAAAAGTTCAAACGTTATCATCGTTCAAATATATGTCGACGACATTATATTCGGCTCAACTTGTCAAGACATGTGTGATGAGTTTGCCAAAATCATGCATGACGAGTTCGAGATGAGCATGATGGGTGAACTTAACTTCTTCCTTGGACTACAAATAAAACAAATGAAAGATGGTATTTTCTTTAATCAATCTAAATATATTAAAGAAATGCTTAAGAAATTTGGCTTAGAAGAGTCTAAACCAATGAAAACCCCCATGTCCTCCGATACCAAACTCACAAAAGACGAAGAGTGTGAGTCGGTAGATAGTACCAAGTATCGAGGCATGATAGGTAGTTTATTATACCTAACGGCAAGTAGGCCCGATATCATGTTTAGTGTCTGCCTTTGTGCCCGCTTCCAAGAGGCTCCCAAAACCTCTCACCTTGAAGCGGTTAAATGTATCTTCTGATACATTAAAGGCACTACGCACTTAGGATTATGGTATCCTAAAGGGACCGACATAGAAACAGTAGTATATGCCGACTCTGATCATTCGAGAGATTATGTGGACCGAAAGAGCACTAGCGGTATTTGTACGTTCGTGGGATGTTGTTTGACATCTTGTTCTCGAAGAAACAAAACGCTCTTGCTATATCCACTACCGAAGCCGAATACGTAAGCGCCGGAAAGGCATGTCAACAAGCACTATGGATGAAACAAGCTCTCATCGACTATGACATACGACTCGACGACGTTCCGATCATGTGCGACAATAAAGGCGCGATTGACCTTAGCAAAAACCCGGTGCAACATTCTCGTACTAAACACATCAAAATTCGTCACCACTTTCTTCATGATAATGTCCAGAAAGGACATATCTCAATCAAAAAAGTGACGTCCGTCGACAACATCTGTGAAGATCGTTTAAAACTCATCTAGGATCTATAATAACAAAGTATTGTTGTTGCGCAGCGGAATTTAAACAAGAATAATGTTATTTACAAGGTTTACAATCACATACAAGCCCCAATTCTATTTGATTAGAATAGAACGGTTACCTACCTATAACAGGGATCAAGAACACCTTGACCTTAGGGCTAAGACGATCTCCAGTGGTGAGATCGTCTGGTGTTTCCTGAATACATGATTGAAACACCTTAAACACACATTAGACGTCTAAACACACATCTAAACAATGTCTAGGGATCTCTTTATATAGAGAGTCCATCTAGACTTGCAAGGAAATCTAATTGTATTAGGAAACTAAATCTTTTCCTAATCTTTGATCCTTATCTTTTAAGGAAGTCTTCTAGAATCCTCCATCTTTTGTAGAATTCCTTTTTGTCGACTTTGATTCATTTGTTTCATTCTTTATCCTTTTAAGCAAATTCTTTTGTGTCATCAAATCAATAAATCCCAATAATCTTCCCCTATTTGATGATGACAAAACAAACAGTAAACTAATTCTGTGATGATCCATTGTAACTTAATCTTCAACAATCTTCATCTTCAAATCTGATCTTCCATGAATGAAACAATCTTTAGTCTTCCCTTTAACTTAAGATTTTCTTTGAACATGCCACCACACTCAATAAGTTGCAAATCATCTCGTAACATCTTCCCCTTTTTGTCATTATCCATTAGGGGACTGTGAACTTATGCAACTTTGATCTTTACAACTACAAACCATATATTAAACTTCTAATCCAAGCTTTCCAATGTCTCAAATTACCCTCCGTGACGCATAATAAGATTAATGAATTCAAGCAGTAGAAACTTAAACTAGCAGTAGTAATAATGACTTAGTAGTAGTAAGAATCAAAACCTTCTCCTCAAATGGTGCATGTAACATATCCAAATGGTTAAACACTTTAACATATGCTTCCCCTAAAACCAATATATTAACCATTTCTTATTCTCTTATCCTGTTTGCTCTTTGTAATGACTACTGATGGAGAAAACTCATTATTACAAACTTAATGCTGAAGTAGAATAACCCAAACTTGTGTCTTATGTCTTGTACTATCCACGTGACTCCAAACTCATACGTAATTCCTTGAAGTATAAGTAGACCTCAATCTCTTGACAAAATCCTCATCTAAATGAGACACTGAGCACTACAACGTAACTCCTTTAAGTGATAGCAAAACACACATTGCTAGATTTGACAAGTCTTTGTCAACATCATTTTTAAGCACAAACAAGTTATCTTCAAAGTCATAATCCAACCAAACTCGAATTTAAGATATGATAAGAACACGCGCTTGTGAAAATCCACTTCAACTCCAAATAAGTGATAAATAATTGTCTCTGTAACCAATTCTTGCAATTAAATCTTGAAAATAGCCTTTTAACGGTTTAAGTGAATCACTCTCATAGTATGTGAACAAAATTCGTGCATGTTAATCAATTTCAGTCTAAAATTCAGTTATCCACATGTACCAGTCCATCAATTGCAGCCCAATTATCATTATGATAATTCTTCCAGCCCAAGAAATATTGAAAAAGTCATGTATATTCGGTTATAAGTGAACTTAACCCTAGATCAGACTCATTCCATCAAACACTCCATCCCTTATATCTTCTTGCATATGCAGTTAACACAAACTGTCTCTCATATTCAACCTTATTTCCAAAACCCTAGCAGTAGCAACTGCTATAAACCTTACCATTACCAACAGTAGCATTAATGTAGACTGGCAGCACTAAGTATATTGGCAGCACTAATCGTGTATCGGCAACACTAACCATGTATTGGCAGCACTAATCATGTATTGGCAGCACTAATCGTGTATTGGCAGCACTAACCATGTATTAGCAGCACTAATCATGTATTGGCAGCACTAAGCATGTATTGGCAGCACTAATCTTCATATACACATTGGAAATCCATCAAACCAGTAAACAATTAACCCAGCACCATCACTACCATGTTCAACAGTAGTATCTTGGACAGACCTTGAACCAAACAAACAGTTTAAACCTTAGTAGTATTAACTTCATGAACGACCACACAGTTTCCTTGCCATCAATTTTGATAACCCTACTAGGATTCATTATCAACACAAAGCGCGACTCCTCAATCCTAGTTAGGGTTTTATCCATAACAACCTGCTTATTCAAGAAACTTGTCGCGAAACTCCAATAATCAGAGTCCTTCAAACCGCATACCAAGCAACATACTTTTAAACCCCATGTAAACGAATAACAAATCCTTTATATGATACGTCTCCCAACAAGAATCAGAACGAGTAAGGAATCAGAACGAGTAAGGAATTCGACTTTAGAGTTTAGAAAACATATGCGCTTACAAGGTTTAAAAGCATATGAAGATTTTGTAATATATGTTCTTCTGGCTATAAAATGTCAAACATTCGGTTTAACTTTATCAGAGTAAATTTTAGGTACAAAATTTTTATAATTTAACAAGATTACAAGAGTTCAAACGTGACTCATTTGTATATTTAAAGATAATTGATTATCGAATGTGAAGAAAACCAAGTCCTTATAGTCTTTGATATTCCACGCGTCTGAGTTCTTCCCAATGCTAGCTAGCAAGATAATAACCTGAGAAAATACATGCAAAAACGTCAACAATAATGTTGGTGAATTCATAGGTTTTAGCAAAAACCGCATTGAAATAATTCAAATGATATTTCCTTAAGAAAAGTAGCGTTACAACCTTTCAAAGCATTATTTCCAAAAATCCAAATAGGGATTTCAATAATCAAGTAATATTTAGTAATGGACCACAAGCTTTTAGTTCAACCAACATCAACACATCAAGTGTATTTGCTAAATACCATATTCCACATTATCGCCATGAGCCCTTGACACCGACGCCTTGACACAGCATATATCTTTTTATATGCTCACAAATTTTGCCCCATACAAGGTACAATTGCCAGATTACACTACCTCTCAATACAAAACGTTCCTAAAACAGGGTGTTTCATTTTTTTTTTTTGTTTTTTTTTTTTTTTTTGTTATGTTATTCAACTGATCCTTTTACCCTCAGACGGGGTTGTCAACCAATAGATATAATTAATGTATTAGCGCTTCCCCCATATTTGGGCAAAATTAACGGTTCTAATCTGGGGAACTTTTGGCAATATCTAATCATGCGAATATCTCATAATCGGGAACAAGCATACTCTTCAAGCACTTGTGTCCATTTAAAACAAGTAATGTGTTCAAAAACTCACGGTTTTGTAAATAGATATATCAATGTCTCAAAACATTTAGTAAGCAATTAATCTTCTATTAATTTCCAAATGTAAACCACATTTTATCAAACATGTATCAAAATCATGTAATAAGCAAGCCAAAGCTTTAGTGAAAACAATTCATGTAACGCTTAAGTAGTAAAAAGAAACATTTTACTTAGTAAAACAAGCATGTATTCTCACCCCGAAAATAGTTACGAAAAAACGATTAAATAGAGCAAAGGGTGGGGCTTGAACTCACCAAGATATGCAAAGAGATCAGAAGTATATTAAGTCTGAACAAGTTAAATCCCTTGTAAGCACCACCTAAAATTCGTGAGCGTCTTAGTATAATTATACAAGTAAACATAATAGTAAGAAAAAGTTTGACGAATATAGGATATGTTCCTAAGATATGCGCAACATGGCTTCTTGACTTAACTAAAGTATTTTGACTCCCAAATTGACACATGACCTGTTCTTATATGTAATTAAACATCTACCAAATTTCGCCGTTTAATTCCAATTTTAGGTATGGTTATCTACACAAATTGTCATTTTTAGTCTAAGACGTATAAGTCGCAATTCTGGAATTAGATCCTATGTTTAGGGGCCTGTATCTTACCAATTTTATATAAATGTTATAAACTCAAGGTTTTCACCCTTGGAAAGCCCTAGAAGTCTAGTTTTCAAAACTTCCAGCCAATCATCATACCATTTACCAATCATAGGAAATAGATTTTTACTAACCTAAGTCAAATAGAAAGCTGACATGAATTTCTTACTTTTGCCATTTTAATCATAACTCCTAATCTAGGATAGCAATGGAGGTGGGGCCAAGTGCTATAGCTTCCCTATGATGGCCTAGTATTGACCCATGCTTTAATACCAATCATCTAAATCATTAACCTGGTGTTTAATACGTTTTATAAACCAACGTCCTGAAACTGTACCCATTTTAGTAATTTGGACCTATAATCTTCACTCAATAATAATAAATTGGGTTGACCATCAACTATCACATCATGCCAAGACATATATCTATCCACCCATGATTTTTGTTTACAGACCCTAAGTCAAACACTTTGAGAAAACAACACGTTTTGCTACTGTTCCAGAACAGCCTCTATAAAATCCAACCAAACCTATTTCTAACTCATTTAAAACACAATCAACACTTATGCAAAGCCACAACACATATCCTAAACATATCCCATACTCATCAATGTATATTTTTATAGCAAGAAATAATATCAAAATATTCTTATAAGAAAATTTAGGAAAAGGGTAGAAAGATGGCTCACTATAATGATCACCCAAAATAGTTATTAACAACAAATTTTCCTAGCCACCAAGCTTCACTAGGACAACCATTTTCGGCTGTTGTTTATTGTGTACACTTGCCCGATGACCATCGTAATATTTATTCTTCTAACTCAGCCCCAAAGTCTATAAATGATAGGTTTTATGGTATGTAAATGGAGCTTGGAATATGAGGAATCAAATGGTGTAAATATAACAAGAGATTGTAGTAGAAATTTTTGTATGAAATGGGGGTTTTGCTCTTGGTGTGGGACGGGCATGATACAAGGGGAAGGGAAATGGAGGTGGTTGTTGTGTGTGTTGAAATCTATCTCGAACTATGAGAAGTGGGTAATGAGATTTGAGGTTTGTAAAATTTGTACATGCTATGGTTAGTGTCTAGGCAAAGGTCAACATGTCTTGCCTTTGGTTCCTATCATAATGACACGCGCAAATGTGGTTTGTACGGCAATAAGAGATTTTGAGGTTTAATGTTTAAACTTTGATGTTTAGGGTATAAATTTTAAGATAGGTAGGTGTTTTGAGGCTAACGGGTATCAACGGAAAATAAATCGTGAGTTAGACGAAAACCACAGGTAAAAACGATATGATAAAAATAATTTTACAATTAAACGGAATATTTCTGAAAGTTTACAAGTACGTAAGGTGCAGACGAATAATTGTTTTATGATAGCTCGCAAATAATTAAACGCCGATTTCATAAAATATCTCGATGTAAATAAAAGTAATAATTTGTTTAACAATTTATAAATAAATTATGTGATTATTAAAAAAATAAAATATTATTGCATTCTGAGGCCAAATACGTAGTCGTTGATTTCTCGTTGCTCAAAAGCGGTTATAATTTTTAACGCATAGCCCTTTATTAAAAATTCGACGATTAAAAATATATTATTTCTAAAATTTAGAAAAATACAATTTATGAGCAAATAAATAAATGACCTTAAATTCGATTGGTGGTTCTATTCATCTTAGTTACTGCAGAAAGAAAACTGATTATAGTGATTAATTGTTACTTACATTTTGCTTATTTATGCGCTTTTATTCATGTTGTTTTTAGTCGTCTGATTTGCTTAGTTGTCATGTTTTAGAGATAGTTTTTGTGTCTCTTTCTTTGTTAGTACTGTTAGGTCTAATTTGATAAAACTGTTCGTTAAGTGAGGGGTAAGTGTATATGGTGTTAGAGGTTTTATATGCTGTAGTTAAATTTAGCTTATTTAAGTGCTCTTTCTTAATTAAAGTCTGCTTATAAGTGTCTTATTTGGTTATTGGATAATCTGTTTTTAATCAGTATGAAAAGAAAAATGATTTTTGAAAACTTTAAGGGTTATCTAGAACAAGCAGTACTAACTCCAAGTTAGTACTGCTGGTTCATTTTCTTGGATTTCAAAGGTAGCAGTACTAACTTAAAGCTAGCAGTACTAACTCCAAGTTAGTACTGATAGTTAAAACTGTTAGTACTGGTGGTTCATTTTAGCTCTATAAGCTTTGATATTTCTGCTTAATTAAGATTTTCTTAGCTTTTTAGAGTAGATTAAACCATTTTCCTTTACTGTTTGCTTATTTAAGCTTGTCTTTCTTTCTTTTAAAATGTTTTCAATAGTGTATCAGTTTGTAGCTTCTTAGCTTATTTGCCATTTTGGTTTATTCTAGTTGCTTATTCTTTTTACTGAGTGCTTATTAGGGTTAGATAAATATCTGTTTTAGCTTATTTGCTTATTTCTTGTTCCATTGTGTTTTGTTTAAGCTAGCAGTACTAACTTAAAGCTAGCAGTACTAACCCCCAAGTTAGTACTGTTAGTTAATACTGCTAGTGCTGTTGTTAGTACTGCTGAGTTTCCTAGATTTAGCTTAGCTTTATATTGATTGCGGAATTTGCTTATTTAGAGTTAGTCTCGCTTATTTGTTTTGTTTTATGCTTATTCCAGCTTCTTTGTGTCTTAGTTTAAAAAGTTTTAAGTGTTTGTACCATTCCTAGCTTTCATACCTGCTCTAGCTTATTTTCCTTGCTTCTCTTCTTGTGCATTTGCTTATCAGTGTTAGTGCCCAATCATATTCACATCTTTGTCATTCAATCATCAATCCGTAATTCGATTTTCCATTCAAGCCTCGTTGGGACATAACGACCCGGGGGTTGGAGGGGGCTACAGGGAAACACCTCTATAATGGCGCGCTCGCTTCCGGTTTTCATTGGTCTCGCGTGATTTCGTCCCTTGTTGTATGTTTATACTTGTTTACAGTTATTTAGACATATAAAAAGGAGGTTGAGTTAGGCGTGTACAAATTTTTGGCAGGCTCGTTGCCGGGCAGGCTGTGAAAAGTAATATCGTTACGTTTGACGATTTGTGTTTCAATTCTGTGAATCTTTTCTTGATCAAAAATAAAAGTACAAAAATAAATTTTTTCAGTTTCCTGTTTATTTAGAAGTATTAATTATCAACAAATATATTATATATTTATTTATATTATATATATATATATATATTATATATTATATATATATATAGTATTTATCTATATATATATTTATATAACATTATCCATAAAAAATGTAATATTAATTCATTAAATTTGTAAATTATACCAAAATATAATATTCTCATGAGGGATTATCATAATAACTTCCGGTGAACTTGTTGTTCGCTCCAACTCGTAATCAAAAGATTTAAAAATTGCCATTTGTGTCCCTTACGAAACATTACGGCTCACCTTTGAAAAGTTTATTTATACAAATATATAAAGTGGGTATAAGGAGGGTTGTTCCAAGGAACTACGACCCAAAAGGAGAAATAAGCTTCGCGCTATTCCTACTCCTCCGCTCACCTGTGCGTTTATCATTTTGAGAGCTACCGTGAAGTAGGTAGACTATTTGGGTTCAAGTTGTCTAGTTTTAGGTTCCTGTCCGTTTAAAATAGATTGTGAATAAACTGAAAAACCAAAAATACTCTTCTTGTTCTCTATTTTAGTGCATGCGCACTCGTTCTCAAGCTCGTCGTCTTCGACAACATCAACGACAACAACAACAAGTTCCTCCGAATCTTGTTGAACCTCCCAAAGATACGATGGCTGATAATCGAACTATGGCAGAATTGCTCCAGGCTCCCCACTCGGGGATACGAGGACGCAAATTGTTGTTCCTGAAATCGCTAGCAGAAATTTTGAGGATCAAGAATGGGTTGCTAAACTCTTGTCCAGTGAAAAGTGTTCTTATCGGACATGTCAAAGAGGACCCACATGCCCCCCATCGTTACTTCAATAAAATCCACATCTACTTTTGAGATATCCCTAATGTCCCGACCACATCAATTAAGTTGATGCTTTTTTCCTTTCTCTCTCGAGGGGGCAGCCCGGATATGGCTTGAGAAAGAACCCCCTCGATCAATTCAGACATGGGATGACCTCGTTGCTAAATTCATCAATCAGTTTTTCCCACCTTCTAAAACGACAAATCTTCGGAACGAGATTACCAATTTCAAACAAAGATTTGATGAGTCGTTTAGTGAGGCTTGGGATCGATTCAAAGATCTTCTCCGAGCATGTCCACATCATGGATTCTCGGAGCTTCACCAACTTGATACATTTTACAATGCCTTAAATGTTAATGATCAAGACTCTTTGAACTCCGCCGCAGGTGGTAACTTTTTGGACAAAAGGCCCGCTGATTGCTCAAGCATCATCGAGAGTAAGTCCAAAGTTCGTCACTCCCGAAGCAAAGCCATTGTTGCTAAGGTGAGTACGAGCGCTTCCACCTCCGGAGTATCTCCCGATGTTGCTGAATTGAAAGATATGGTTAGAGCTCTACTTCTCGACAAGCAGACATCTCCAGTTCCAGCTCCTGCTCCCGTAAAAGCAGTTGAGCAAAGTTGTGTTACCTGCGGTGGTGCCCATTCATATCGTAATTGTCCGGCTACCGATAGCAACAATTACCGAGATAACATCCAAGAATACGTCTCGCAAGCAGCCGCAAGCAATAATTTAAACCAAGGAATTCTGGTTTAACCGCCCGCACCAATGGCAAACCAAATCTGACCACCCGGTTTTCCTCACATTGCACAACAGCCAAGCCAACAATCAGAATCGTTGGAACCAAAACCAAAACCGTGGGAATGGCTACAACCAGGGTCAAATCCAACGACCCCAGGTTCAACAACAAGCCCCAATGTATCAACCCCCGGTTAATCAACACCCAGCTTACCAAGCTCATCAAGCTTCGGGTGTGTCAAAAACTGATTTTGAAAGCTATGTCAAGGCTAATGATGCGGTTATGCAAAACATGCAAAACCAAATGTCCAACATAACCGACTTGCTCACCAAAATCGTAAATTCCAACCAAGCGTCCTACTTCAAGTTCGGGTTTCTCTTCACCAAGCAACCCATTGCTAACCAAAAAGGTGATGTGAAAGCAATCCACTACCCGAAGTGGTCGTTTCCCTATAATGGGCCTCAAACTTTCTTCTACCTCTTATAAAGAGAAGGAAAATGAACCCGAGGTAACAAAGGATACGGTGCAACCAAACACCGGAAACATCCAACCTCCAGTGGTCCAAACTAATGACCAAATTGGTGAACCCGTTGTTGTTTCTAAGGCTAAACCAACCTTGTTTATCCGTCGTGGGCAACAAAGAAAAAACTCCGTAAAAAAGACAAGTTATTCTAGCTTCAAATTTAAGGAGATTTTCGGAATCTCCATTTCGAGCTAAGTGTTCGCGAGTACGCTCTCCTACACATGCCCAAATTCTCTCTAATGGTTTAGAAAGTCCTCAATGACAGGATAATATGATTGAGTTGACAAAGACACGGTAACGAAAATGCTCGGCGGTATCCTAAAAAAAGGTTTCCGAGAAACTGGGAGACTCCCCAGGCAGTATTTCTTTATACCGTTTATGTAATTTACCGGAAGAGAATGAAGGCTTTGCCTTGGCCGATCTCGGTTGCAAGCATAACCTAATGCTTCTCCATTTGGAAAGATCTTAGTCTCCAGCTTTGACCAAAACCAGAATGATTCTCGAACTTGCCAACGAACGATTTTACTCCACCGCATCGCGAGGATGTTTTCGTTGAATGTTTGGATCGTTCTTCTTTCCTGCCGATTTCCTTTTGTGATCATTGATTACGTTTGCGATCCTCGGGTTCCCCTAATCTAGGAAAACCTTTTTGAGGACCGCGACGCTCTCGCACTTTGATCGATGCGCGCACGGTGAACAAATGACCCTACTAGGCACGATGGACCAATCCGTGACCTTCAAAGTTGGTGATACTAAGACTTTCTCATACAATATAGCATATATTTGGCATTTTAAGTCCGTTTTTGGTTATTTCAGCTCGTTTTTTAAAGGTAAAAGGTATGTGTAATTAAGCACATACCATCCCACTTCTACTTCGGATCTTACAATCGATTCTCGCTCTCCATCTTTCACTCCCTTCGGAGGAAGTGATTTTCTAATGGAAGAGATCGATGAATTTCTTGAACGTGATGATTCAATACCACCGGGTGTTGATGGCGTCTATGATTCTGAGGGAGATACCGTTTACCTTGAAGAATTGTTGAGTGTGATCAATAGTGACCCAAATCCACCTTCGTCACCAGTTTGTGAAATTGATGTTCCTGAAAAGGTTAAATCTTCATGTGAAGATCCTCCCGACCTTGAACTCAAAGACTTACCATCCCATCTTGAGTATGCGTTTTTGGAGGGTGATGACAAATTACCCGTCATAATCGCTAAAAACTTGAAAGATGAGGATAAAACCGCCCTGATCAAGGTTCTTAAGTCACACAAACGTGCCATAGCTTGGAAGATTTCTGATATTAAGGGAATAAATCCACAGTTTTGCACCCATAAGATTTTGATGGAGGAAAATGCCAAACCCGTAGTTCAACATCAGAGAAGAGTTAACCCCAAAATCCATGAGGTTATTAAGCAAGAAGTTATCAAACTTCTTGATGCAGGGTTAATTTACCCTATCTCTGACAGCCCCTGGGTGAGCCCGGTTCATTGTGTCCCTAAGAAGGGAGGCATAACCGTGGTAAAAAATGAAGAAAATGAGTTAATACCCACTAGGTTGGTTACGGGATGGCGAGTTTGCATCGATTACCGAAAACTCAATGATGCAACTCGTAAAGACCATTTCCCTTTACCATTCATGGATCAGATGCTTGAAAGATTAGCCGGAAATGAGTACTATTGCTTTTTGGACGGATTCTCCGGCTACTTTCAGATCCCGATTGACCCACTTGATCAAGAGAAGACTACCTTCACCTGCCCTTACGGGACATTTGCCTATCGTCGCATGCCTTTTGGGTTATGCAATGCACCGGGCACGTTCCAAAGGTGTATGGTTGCAATCTTTCACGATATGATTGAGAAAACCATGGAAGTCTTCATGGATGATTTCTCAGTTTTCGGTGATTCTTTCTCCTCTTGCCTTTCCCATTTAGACAAAATGCTCCAAAGGTGTGAAGACACCAATCTTGTGCTAAATTGGGAAAAATGCCACTTTATGGTCAAGGAAGGCATAGTCCTTGGCCATAAGATTTCTAAATCAGGGATTGAGGTTGACAAGGCAAAAGTTGATGTCATTGCAAAATTGCCTCATCCTACTACAGTTAAGGGTATTCGCAGTTTTCTCGGTCATGCCGGATTCTACCGACGATTTATTCAGGATTTTTCCAAAATCGCCCGGCCTATGACCCACCTCCTTGAAAAGGAAACTCCGTTTATCTTCTCAAAAAAGTTAACTTCTCGAAGGAGTGCATTGAAGCGTTTGAAACCCTTAAGATGAAGTTAACCCAAGCTTAGCTCCGATTCTAGTTTCTTCCTCCGATAGGACTTGCCATTTGAGATTATATGCCGAATGCAAGTGATTTATGCTGTAGGGGCATTCCTCGGCAACGTAAGACAAGCACTTCCAACCGAACACATGCAAGCAAAACTATGACCGAAGGCTCAAGCACATTAACACCACAACGGAAAAAGAATACTTGCCGTGGTGTAAGCCTTTTGAGAAATTCCGGTCCATATCTTGTCTTGTCCAAAAAGTATATTGTATAACGGACCACCGGCTTTGAAGTACTTGTTTTTGCCAAGCAGGAAGCTAGCCGAGATTGCTCCCGTGTGATTTTGCTGCCTCCAAGAATTTGATGTCGAGATCCGTGATAAAAAATGACAGAAAATCCGCCGCAAAGACCACTCTTTATTTTCTAAGACTATGAAAATCCCCATCAAAGTGATCTCCGAGAAAAGGAAAATACGGAAACATTTCCTCATCAGACACTTGGAATGGTTACCTTTCGTGGGATGAATAATGCCCCATGTTTGCCGACTTGGCAAATTTACCATAGCGGGAAATTTAGTGAACACAGGGATGTCGTCCAACAGAAAAGAAACTTTTTCAAAGAGTCAAAAACACTACTTTTGGGAGCGAACCCCATTCTATCAAGATCTAGCAGACCAAGAAATAAGGCGTTGTGGTTCGGGGCAAAAAGCTTTGACATTCTTAAAGCTTGCCATAAGTGGAACCGACGGGGACACTATGATGCCGAGAACCAACAACAGCTAAAAAAGGTCTTCGATTCAGGATTTCAAATTTGCCCTTAACGAATCTACAGAAGGATGCCCACACTTTGCCCCAATGTGACATTTGTCAACGTTCAAGGGCAAAATTCGCCAACGTTGATGAGAAGCACAAAACTCTAATCAAGTTTGCCGAGATCTTTGACATGTGGGGCAATGACTTTATGGGGCCGTTCCCGTCTTCAAGAGGGAACACATATATACTCGGGCAGTCCGATTATTTAATCAAAACGGTTGAAGCAAAAGCTCTCCCACACCAATGATGCCCTATTTGTTGTAAATATTCTTAATTAAATCACTCTTCTCACGATTTGGTGCCCCTCGTGCAATCATAAGTGAACGCGGTACCAACCATTTTGCAATGACAATTTTTTCAAAGGTCATGCTTAAATAACGGAGTTACTCATCGTCTATCCTCCGCGTATCAACCACAAACAAGTTGAAAGTTGAGGTCTCCAATCGAGGTTTGAAAAGATTCTGGAGAAGGTGGCCCCGTAGGGCCCCCCGAAAGACCTGCCTCTGGTCCGGATAAATTAGATGATGCACTTTGGGGCTTTCCGCACAAGCTTACAAAACAACCCAACGGTGTACGCATATAGAAGTTATGTACGGAAAGCATGTCTCTTCCGATCGAGCTCGAGCACAAAGCTACTAGGCCCCCTAAGCATACCAACTTTGATATCAAAACAGCAGGTGATCACAGAAAAATTCAACTCAATGAACTTAATGAACTTCGTGATCATGCCTACGAAAACTCTTTGATCTATAAAGAGAAAACAAAGAGAATCCATGACTCAAAAATCAAAAACCGCGTGTTCAACGTCGGTGATCGAGTCCTCCTCTTCAACTCTAGATTAAAGATTTTCTCAGGCAAGCTTAAGACCCGCTGGAGTGGACCATTCACTGTAACCCAAGTTTTTCCATATGGCACTGTCGAGTTATCTCAAAACTCCGGGCCAAATTTCAAAGTGAATGGTCATCGTTTGAAACATTACTTTGGAGGGGACATACCAACCGAGGTTGTCCCAGATCTCCAGACGTTCCCCATGGACCAATAAATTCGGGGGACGGGTCAAGCGTCGGGACCCTAAACAAGCGCTTCGTGGGAGGCACCCCATGCTTATCCAGTCTATCTTCTTTCTTTATGCTAATAAGTGTTTTGTGTGTGAGAAGGCTTTCATTTTCCATTACCCGTGTTTTGTCCATGTTTTGTGTGCTTTGTATTGTATGTCCAGGATTTCCCGGATTGTGAAGACTCTCGTGCTTGCAGTATCCACAAGAGTTTCACATCCTCAGCTTCATTTTGGGAATCCAGTATCCAAATCTAATCGACTAACGTTTTATCTTTTGGCACACTTCATAAACGGCCTTAGATTTACGTAGGAACCCCTTTGAAACATCGAGGACGATGTTTAGTTCTAGTATGGGGGGATCTTCGATTTGATTTTTGCCTGCAGTCGTTGTTATCACGCAATCCCGTTTTACCACCAAATTTTTGCAAAAATACCAAAAAAATGAAAAAAAATTTAAAAATTTTCAAAAATAAAATAAGTGTTTTGTCACAGTTTTGACTTTCCTAATGGGTAGAATGAGAATAATTTTTGACTCGATCGGGCGTGTTGAGCCCTAGTTAGTTCCTCAACTTACCGCTTGAAGGCCAAGCTTTCACGAATTCGATTGCTTCGAATTTTAATAAGGTGAAGAACAAGAAGTGATAGAGTTAAATATAAGTGATAGTGCTGAGACAAAAACTTATACGAGTAACTTGTGCTTTTTATCACATTAAGCTTCTAATCCAACCTAATCATAACGTCTAATTCAGTTCAACTAAGTCAATCGATGTTTTTAGAAAAAGCTTCAAATTTGTAACTTGATTCTTTAAAGCGAGATTTTTCTGTTCTTAATAATTCGAAAGTTAAAATGCCAAAGAAGCATGAATGAAGTATGAATGCAAAAATGCATGAGTATTGAAATTTTGCCAATGAAGCATAACATTTGATTATATGGAGCAAGTAAAAGATGTGTCGTGATATCCCACTCCGCTAACCACGAGGTGGGGGTTCAAACTAAGACATCTTTACTTCTAGGGATTTGGTGTGTTGTGATATCTCACCAGGAAGCGAGGTCTAGGTGAGGGTTCAAACTAAGACACTTATCCTATAAAGCCATAGTAGGAAGAAGGTGTGTGTGATTTCCCACTACGCTAGCAACGGGTGGTTTTCAAACTAAGAACACCGGTCATTGGTTATGATATACCTACTAGGGAGCGAGGGCCTTAAGAAGTGTTCAAACTAAGCAACGCATTCCAAGCTTTAAGAACTTATGATTATAATGACGAATATGTTGCAAAAAAAGTTCTAACAGTTAAATCTCGTTCTTTAAAAATCAAGTTAACAAGTCCAAATAAGTGTTGCTCTGAGTCATGATTCATCTTGAATTACGACTACGGAAATAAGTTGATCTATGGTTGAGTTGAAATGAGTACACACATTTAAACATTAACTCAATGTTGGAGTTAAAAATTCACAAGTCAAAATATGAGTGCTTAGCATTAACTTATATTGACAAATGATCTTGTTTAATTGCTTGGTTTGGAACTAGTGAAAAATCGGGGACGATGAATTTATCCGTCAGGACATCCGTAGATTATTCTATGGGCGTTTCTCATTCTATGATCCCAGTGTTGATTAAATAAAGGAAGTCAAACAAGTATACGAGAAAAGAAAAGAGAAAAATAAATCCAAAAAAATTAGGGAAAGTTTTAGTGTACAAATAAAAAATAAGTGAAACGGACATGTCCGAAGCGTTTGATTCTTTAGTTTCCCTTTACGAACACTTTGCTATTTCAAGTTTATTAGTCGAATGGGGGATTGAGATCTAGTTTTCGTAAATGCTTACTTCCATAGCATTGCGTGAGGACACGGCAATACCTTAGTATGGGGGAATTGGTATGTGCTTAATTACACATACCTTTTACCTTTAAAAACGAGCTAAAATAACCAAAAACGGACTTAAAATGCCAAATATATGCTTGTTTTGCTAATTGTGTTGTGCAGGAACGGATAACTAAGAAAAGGACGAAAAACAAAGCCAAAACGACAAAACCGGACTCGGAATGGAAAAGACTGTGAAAGACAAAGCCAAATCGAAGCCGAAAAGTCAATCAAGTCAAAAAGTCAACAGAAAAGTCAATTGGTCAAGGTCAAAGTCAACCCAAGTCAACCCCGACAAATCCAAAAGTCCTTCAAATCAAGAACATAAGTTTTAAAGGGTGGAAAGTGCCAAACCCCCTAAACTTATATTTATAAAAGAAAAGAGGAGAAAAGAAGAGAAGGGCCATATTGCCATTTAACCAAAGTAACAAGTGGGGGGCAAAATGCCACTTCCAGACATGTACTAACAAGGACGAGTGATGCAATTGAGCATATAACTCTTGGGGACTTGTTTTTGCCAAGCGTCCCCAAAAAGTTATAACACAACAACAAGGTACGAAGGGTCCTAATGAAACAAATAACCATGAGGGGCTAACCTGCCAAGATTTTCAAACACACACTCTTTATAACCTCAAACCAATTTTGCCCGTTCGTTTTTCCCCTCCCAACACAACTCACAAGGTTTACAAACCCTTATATTTACCTGTAAAACCTTCAAACCCCACCATGGGTAAAAACACCTCCCCCTCCTCCACATAAGACAACTTTCCCAAGCTGTGAGATTGCAAGTTTCAATCCCAGCACCTCCCAAAGGCCTATTTCGACGACGCAAGAAGACCCAAGAAGATTGAAGGGCCAAGATTAAGAGCATGAACCACTACAAAGAACACACAACAAACCAACCCGTTTGTGTGTCTACAAACAAGAGCACAACGAGCAAACCAAAGAAAGACACAAGCATAGTCGAATTTTCCTATAAATAGCTTTGTAAAGCCATTGTGGCTAAGATATAGTTTATGTATGTCGTTTTAGTGTAGTCTTAAAAATAGTTTAAGTGTTTTTAAGTTAATTTCTTTTATGCACTTGTAATTCTCAGTTTTAATGAAAATTTAAGCTAATTTTACTCAATAAGCTCTTTTGAGCTTATTCCTTTTCATAAGCTCAAATTCAGTTTAAGATTTGTTAAAAAGTTATTCATTGCTAGTTTTGTTTGGTTCAAATCAAAACATGATCATGTGAGTGCATTTGATTCAATGGAAGTTTACAAGGAACAAGTAAGCTTAAATTCAGCTTTATTTGAGGTTTAGAGGCTGAGAAGCCATTAGGTTCAGGTTTTAAGCCACTCACTCAACAAGAGTGGCTTAGGTCTGAGACTACAAAAAAACTCAGGTTTCATTTTCTTAAAATTTCATTTTAGCATCAATATAGCTTATATAAAGTAGCTTATTACTTTGTTTACTTTGTGCTAAATCCTGTTAAAAAAGTTTAGATAGTTTAGATGTTCAAATGCCTTGAATTGTTTTAGTGATAATCATTTTTGTTTACATTCTTTTAAATTCTGTCATAAGTAGTAGTATAAGCTAGTAGAGAAACTACTTAATTTTCTACATAAAGCTAGGCATATTAAAAAGCTCAAATAGTTTGGATAGACCTAGAATTAAGTAACAGTAGATAAAAGGTTTAAGCAGTTTTAGTTTTTAAATTAGATTTTAAGTCCACTTTGGTTTGGGACAGTTTACATAAAGGGGTGTTTGGCATAAGCCTTAAAACGGGTCAAAATGGTTTTTGTATGAGGTTATGGCATTGCAATAGGTTTATTTAGATTAATAAGCAATTTAAACTGTTTTCAAGTTTTTTTTTTGTTAAAAAGGTTTAAAATTGTTTTCCAAGGTTTTCTAAAAACCATTTAAAAACTGTGAGATTTTTAAAGACACCACAAAGTGCTTATTTGGTAAGCACTTGTGGGTTTTGAGTTGAGCATCAAAAAGTGTGTGGTTTGTGGTGTTAAAGGAGCTGTAACAAGCTCCTTTGTCTTGTGACTTTGTAAGTCAAAAACACCCAACTCTCTTTGTGTCACAGTTTTAACAAACCCCAAACACCTTTTTCACTATAAAAAATAAGCAAGTAAAATTGATTTTTAAAAGCTCAAAATTGGTGCACAAGCTGTTGTAAGCAGAGCCTTAATCTGTTTAGCTTATTTGTCGTGTTTAGAGCGTATTTGACAGTTTAAAAATAAGCTGACAATATAGCCCTTGAGATTTCCTTAAAGCCCCTGGTGCAAAGGGGAGACTTTAGGCTTATTTTTCTCAGCCATTAAGAGCATTTAAGCCCAAGTTTTTGGCTTATTTTAAGAGCTTATAGGCTCTTCTATAAGCCTCTTAAGTTTCAGCTCTTAAAAGGCTTATTTGATGGCTTAATTTTAAGCCCCAACTAGCCCCTTGACTGTTTTTTAGCTTAGTTAGTGTAAGGATTGCTTATTTTTATCTTCTGGCTTAGTGAGCTTATTTCATAAGCTCACTTGTGTCCAAATAGCTTATTTAGATTAGTTTAGCCCCCTTTTGCTTGTTTTTCCTTTTCCTAGCTTATTTGTTCAGCTACTTTAAGTTTTTATCCGATATTAGCTTAAATTTTAGTATTTCTTGTAAAAATAAGCTGTTACAGCTTATTTAGTTTAGCTTGTAACCTTTTCAGCTTATTTAAAGTTTGTTTAGACTCCCTTTAGCTTATATTGTCCAAGTCTTAGCTTATTTCGACCAAATGTCCAAAAAGACTTAGTTTTTTTAAGCTTTTAAGCCCTTTAAGCATTTCTGCCAACTTTAAGCTTATTTATAAGCTGATTGAGTGCTTTTCGTGAAAAGGTGTAGAAGACAAAGTTGTTAAGACTCCACACGAGCTTAAACAACTTTGCTTCTTTGAGTTTTTCGAAAGAAAAAAAAAAGGGAAGACACTTGGCCACGGGTGAAGCAAGACTGAACCCGGGACCAAGCGATACATCCCCCTTTATTACAACACACACTCTACCACTGCGCCCTTGGGTCTTTTTCGTTAAAGACCAAGGCCATTGACTGCTTATAGTCCCATTTTGGATCCATAAGCCTATAAAGCTGAAATAGCTATACGGGCTGTATTTTTAAGCAAACTTTTGTTTCTTATTTTCGTAGAATCCTTATAGCGTCTAGTATTATTTTGTAAATTTTATTCAGAATTTTTTAGAATAGTTGATATTTATTATAATGTATTTAGTTAAAAGTTTATTTAATTCATAAAAAATACAAAAATTATCAAAAAAATATTTTGCTTTTTTAGAAAATTTTCTTTTATCATCTAGTTTGTAGGAAAAATATAAAATTTTTCGTAGGGTCATTTTTACAACTTTTTACTTTTTAAAGAACGGTCCGGGTGCGGTTTTTTGTCTTGAAATCGTTTTGGTCTAACGACTCCATTTCGTCTAGTCTTTTTCATTCTTCGTTATTTGATCCCTAGAGTAGTTTAGAAGTGAAAAATTCTTCGTAGGGTTATTTTTAAAGAATTTAGGTTTTTCCCCCTTTGTTCGGGATTCGTGCTTCCGTTTTTCAGTTTAATTTCGTAATTTCTAGGTTTTTCTTAAACGTTTTAGTTTGTTATTGTTTAATTTGACTTTTTCAATCTCCCAAATCAATTCCTTCATTCAAACTCAAATCTTCGACTGTATCGATTTTCCAGTCCAGCCTCGTTGGGGATAAACGACCCGGGAACACTCTATACTACTTCTCGGTATCATTGATCTTGTTGATTTTTAGACTTATATATATATTTTATATAATATTTTATTTATCTTATATATATATATAGTATATATATATATATAAGAAGTATATATATAGTATATATAAATATATGATAGTAGAAATATATACAAGTGTAAAATTTCACCAATCAGAACCCCCACCTCCGTTGTGAGCGATGGATATCACGACACATCTTTTACTTGGTCAATATAATCAAATGTTGCTTCATGTGCATAATTTCCAATATTAATGCATTTTTCATACCCCCCATTCAACTTCATCATGCTTTTTTTGCATTTAAACTTTCAATTACTAAGAACAGAAAAATCTCCTTAAAAGAAACAGGTTATCAAATTAGAAGCTTTTTCTAAAACAGTTTATGCTTATATTGAATTGAATTGAGCACGTATGATTAGGTGGATTAGAAGCTAATGGGAGAAAAAGCCACAAGTTACTCATATAAGTATTGTTCAGGCACATAAACTTATATTTAACTCTATCACTTCTTGTTCTTCACCTTTTTAAAATTCGAAGCAATCGAATTCGTGAAAGCTTAGCCTACAAGCGGTAAGTTGAGGAACTAGCTAGGGCTCAACACGCCCGATCGAGTCAAAAATTATTCTCATTCTACCCATTAGGAAAGTCAAAACTGTGACAAAACACTTATTTTATTTTTGAAAATTTTTAAAATTTTTCAATTTTTTGGTATTTTTGCAAAAATTTGGTGGTAAAAACGGGATTGCGTGATAACAACGACTGCAGGCAAAAATCAAATCGAAGATCCCCCCCCCCCCATACTAGAACTAAACATCGTCCTCGATGTTTCAAAGGGGTTCCTACGTAAATCTAAGGCCGTTTATGAAGTGTGCCAAAAGATAAAACGTTAGTCGATTAGATTTGGATACTGGATTCCCAAAATGAAGCTGAGGATGTGAAACTCTTGTGGATACTGCGAGCACGAGAGTCTTCACAATCCGGGAAATCCTGGACATACAACACAAAGCACACAAAACATGGACAAAACACGGGTAATGGAAAATGTAAGCCTCCTCACACAAAAACACTTATTTATTACTACTACTGATAAGCATGGGGTGCCTCGAGCGCTTAGTTTTAAGGTCGCTATGCTTGAACGCCGTCCCCTACGAAAGTTATGGACATAGGGGAACGTCTGTAGATCCGTGACAACTCGGTGGTGTTCCCCCTTGTAGTCAAAGTAGGTTTAAAAAAAAGCTGAAGATAAGACAAAATTAAGCAACTTTTTATAAAGACTTTAAACGTAAAACTTATTTTTAGCTAGATAATGTTGAGTAAATGTGACATATTTGGGTTTTTTAAGATTTGAAGTAATAAGCTAAATTGTGTGGCTTTAAAGACTTAATAAGCACTTGGAAAAACAAATAAGCTGAAAACAGATCATTACCTAGACCTTATAAGCACTAGTAACTAGAATTAAGCAAACCAAATAAGCTGAAAAAGCAATTAAAGCATTAAGGCAGTTTACACAAAGAGGCACTCTCAAATGATTTTTACCTAATTTTAAGCTAAAATTTAAGACAAATAAGCACATGTAATAAGCTAAAAAGCAAAAACAGATCAAGTAGTGGACTCATATAACTAAAATAAGCTGGACTTAAGAAAACTTGTTTAGGAAATAAGCTAGAAAAAGACTTATGAAATGACAGTTAAGACTACTATTTTTTTGGCTTTTAGAAAAAATTAACAACTTGAAGATCAAAAACTAAGACTCAAAAAGGAATTTGACAAACAAAAAACTTAAAACAGATTGACTTCATACTACTATGAGTTGAATTAAACAAAAATCAACCAAAGAAAAGCTAAATTGAAGCCTCAAATGGTCTGCAAATTAAGGACTTTTCAGCTTAACCAAAAACCTACCACTACTTTGACTGAATTTTGATCCAAAAACATTTAAACTGCTTTCCCAACAACTTTTAACTCCAAACAGATGTTTAAAGCTGCAAATGAACCAACTTAGAGCACAAATTCCACATTTCAAATAGACTTTAAGACACATTCAGCAAATAAGCCTTTTGAGGAACAAATGGAATAGCAGATTTGACTCTTTGATGAAACAAACTATCAAACCTATCAAAACTTATTTCAAGCTTAGGAAAACTAGTTTTTATACTAAATTTAGGATATTGAAAGCTGACTTTAATGCCAAAAATAGTTTTAAACTCTATTTTACCATGTTAAAGCATTATCCCAAACACTCCCTTAAAAACTTGAAAACCAATTTTATTAATGATAAACGGAGTTACAATGCTTTGAAAGGAAAATACAGTAATTAAAAAGAGAATAAGCTGAAAATTACATTAATAAGCTATTAAAAGGCTGCACTAAAAACTACACTAGATATCTTCTACTGTGTGAGTGAGAGCTCTATTTATAGCCATGAGAGGAAGGATCTAGAGCCTGAGGAGCGTTCTAATCCATCAATCTCGACCATTAAATCAAATCCCATCATCCAATCCGTCTTCTTAGCCCTTGGATCACTTCCACGAATTTGTAGCCAATAGGAGTGCTAAGGATCGCCAACGTGGCTAAATGGTGTCAGACGTGTCCAATCAACCTTCTAGAAGTAAGGGGTGTGCGTGGGTGAATAGGATTTTACCCTGCGTATTTGTTTGTGTGAAAGTGGGAACGAAGGTGAACAATAAACTTGGCGGGTTTATTAATTTTTTGACTGGATAAGGGGGTTTTGGGCTTTGACTATTTTGGTGGGCTTAGACTTGGACAAGATTTGGTATTTGGACTAAGGAAATTGATTTGACAGGGAATAATATTAGGCATAAGGATTAATAGTTAACGGCGGACTGACCTTGCCCATTAAATTGGTACGAGTTGGCCCATTTAGATTGCACACTCCTCGCTTGACTTTTCTTTCCACCTCGTTGTCCATTCCCGTGCTCATTTTTGTCCTATTTGGCCTTGTTTTTGTCTTTTTGTCGATATTCGGTACCTGCACAGTACATAAAGCAAAACAAGCATATTCATAGCATTTTATATCTGTTTTTTTGTCATTTAGGCTTGTTTTATTAGGTAAAAGGTATGTGTATTTAAGCACATACCAAAATCCCCCATACTAAGCCATTGCCGTGTCCTCACGCAATGTCATATACACACATAGAAAACTAAAAATTCCAACCCCCTTAGACTAATTACCTCGAAAAGTAGCTAAGTGTTCATCTAAGGGGATTAAGAAATCACTAGTTTAAAACGCCCCGTTTGACCAATTATTTTCATATATATATATATATATATATATATATATATTTGTATTTTTCTCAATGACTGATGTGACTTCATTTATTTAGTTATAACTTTTAGGATCACGAAACAAGAAACATATTTAAATAATGTCCAAAAGGATAAATTCATCGTCCTCGATTTTTTACCCGCCCCAAACAAAGCTTAAAAACGAAATCATTGTTAAATACAAGTTAAGATGCTAACACTACTCATAAATGCAAATTGTTTACGCAAAGCTACTTTCCGCTCTCTTATTTCTAATCTCTAAGATTTTTATTTTATTATTGGTGACAAATAAATTATGTCCTTATTCATATAAAGTAAACCCGGTTTAGACCATAATTAGTTTGAAATCCTTTCCTAAAGAGACAATATGGTGAGAATATAGACCACAAAAGGTTCTATATTTCGCTGATTTAGGGGTTGATTCCTTTATTCATCTTAAACAACTCAACTACGAGTCCAAGACAAAAGCATTATTAATAACCCCGGAGTCGAAATTTGGCTTTATTATTATTATTATTGCAACATTAATAAACTTCGGTCCTTTAAACAACTGTCACATCGGTATGCGAGCCTACCATGGTCTACGAGTCTTATTTCGACCTCGGAGATCCTCGACCTTTTTAAAGGCTACAACATCGGGAGCGAACCGACCAGAGACAGTAAACTTTTGTCAGCCCACATTTATTATTATTATTATTATTACCTCTCGGTTTATTACATAATTATTATTATTATAGCCAAATTTCAAGTCATGTGATCTTTTAACTACCTAGACAACGGTAGCGAGCCGTCAAGAATCGGTAGCCTATTTCCCCACAACACTGACAAAACCTCGATGTGTACCTTACTTTCACCAGAAGGAATCTCTACGAAGGGATTTAAACTAAGAATCGCAAAAACCAAAGTAACTTTATTTATTTAACAATTATATAACGTTTATTAAGCTAGTGGGAGCAAAAAAGCCACAATTAACCTCTATGAGCTCTCAAAGAGATCCAACTACTCCACGCTTAGCATCTAACTTATATTCAATTCTATCATTTTTCGTTCTTTGCAAATTTAAAATCTTTAATAAAAAGACCTGCGAATGCTTAGTCTAATATAAACAAACTTTGCATATTTAAAGTCTATTATGGAAACTTGCAAACTCTTGGCTTTTTCAAGCTAGAATTCGCGTTTTAAAGCTTCTTGTATAAAATAATAGCAAAAGCTTAAATTTATATAAGTTAAGGGGCAAGCTAGAGCGCAACATACTCGATCAAGTCAAAATTTATTCTTGTTCTCACCAACGAAAAGTCAACATTTGGGTTAAAACACTTATTTTATTTTTGAAATTTTTTTATTTTGGCATAAAATCACATATTTTTTGTGGAAAAAAACGGGGTTACGTGAAGACAAAGGCAATATGCAAGTAGATCAATTCCATAATACCCCCCCCCCCCACTAGAAACTACACAATTGTCCCTTAATATTAGACTGAGATCCACCCAGCCCATACTAAAGTCTATGCATAATCCTAATAAAAAAGGTCTCTATGTAAACTAAAGCCGTAATAATTAAAGCCAAATAGATAAAACGTAGTCAATAAGATCTAGGATATCGGATTCCCATATATAAGCATGTTAGATTGAAGATCGAGTGAACGATGGACAAAACCATGAGCATGAGAATCTTCATAATCCGGGCAATCCTGAACATAAAACACAAGCCACAAAACACGAGAAAAGAAGAGGCGAGCCTCCTCACGTCACACTTATTCATAACTATTATACTAATGTACTGCTACTAGGGATAAGCATGGGTTGCCACCTACGAAGCGCTTATTTTTTTTAACCGAGTCACGAGGCTGACTCGACCCTAAATTTAGTGGTCCATGGGGAAGGTTTGGAGATCCGGGACAACCATAGGTGGTATGTCCCCTCCAAAGTAGTGTTTGAGTCTATGATCGTTCACCTTGAAATTTGGTCCGTAGGTTTGAGATAACTCGACGGTACCATAAGGGAAAACTTGAGTAACGGTGAACGGTCCGGTCCAACGGGTTTTGAGCTTGCCTGAGAAAATCTTTAATCGAGAATTGAAGAGAAGAACTCGATTACCAACGTTGAAAACGCGGTTCTTAATCTTAGAGTCATGAATCTTCCTTCGATTTTCGCTTATAGATAAAGAGTTCTCGTAGGCTTGATCCCGGAGTTCATTTAATTCATTCATTTGAACTTTCCGGTGATCACCCGCGGTCTTAAGGTCAAAATTACAATGTTTTAAGGCCCAATATGCCTTGTGTTCAAGTTTGATAGGAAGATGACAAGCCTTTCCGTACACAAGCTTATAAGGAGTGCACCCGATGGGTGTCTTGAATGCGGATGGAAAGGCCAATAAAGCATCATCAAACCTATAGGGACCGACATGAAAGCTCGGTTTTTCTTCGCCTACGTCCTTTCTAAGATAACGTTTCAATCCAACGATTTGGAAACTCTTCCACTTGTCACTAGTTTGGTGGAGATTACGCGGTAGAAAGAACGTGAGTAACTACATCTTAAGCATGATGACTTTTGCGATGAATTGGTCATTGCAAAAGTGAGTACCACGATCACTAATTATAGCACGAGGAGTTCCAAATCGGGCGAAGAGAGATTTTAAAAACTTAACGATAACTCGATCATCATTAGTGGGGAACGCCTTTGCTTCAACCTATTTAGGAAAATAGTCGACGGTCACGAGAATGTACTTGTTCCCTCCAAAAGACGGGAACGGTCCCATAAAATCGATGCCCCATACGTTAAAGATCTCACATACTTGAATTGCATTTTGAAGCATTTCATCTTTTTGTGAGATTTTGCCTTGACGTTGACATGAGTCACATGACTTTACCATGTCATGGGCATCACGGTAAATTGTCGGCCAATAGAAACCAGAATCAAATACTTTCTTAGCGGTGTAGTTCGCACCATGATGTCCTCCAGTGGGTCCATTATGGCAAGCCGTGAGGATATTAATGGCTTCTTGACCGTGAACACATCGTCTAATCACTTGATCCGCACAAATCTTAAACAAGTAGGGGTCGTTCCAAAAATAATGCTTTGCGTCCTTAAAGAATTTCTTCTTTTGTTGGGACGACATCCCTTTCACTACAAAATTTCCCGCATGGTAATTTGCAATGTCGGCAAACCACGGGGTTTTAGAATCACCATAAAAAGATATCATTCCAAGGTTCTCGAGAGGAAATGTTTCGGTAATTTCCTTTTTTTCGAAATCACCTTGATGAGGATTCTCTAATCTAGATAAGTGGTCCGGTCTGCGACCTTCTCGCTCTTTTTTTATCACGAAATAATGAATTAAATTCTTAGAGTAGGAGAATCCACCAGAGCAATCTCGGCTTAGCATCTTGTTTAGCAAGAAGATACTTGAGAGCCGAGTGATCCGTATACACTATGGTCTTTGATAAGACTAAGTAAGGCCAGAATTTCTCGAAAGCATATACCACGACTAATAATTCTTTCTCCATAGTAGTGTAATGAGCTTGAGCATCCGTCATGGTCTTACTTGCATAGTGTATAGGCTGAAAATGTTTGGTCTTTCGTTGCCCAACGACTGACATGCATATCACAAGCGTCGCACATAATTTCAAATGGTAGGTCCCAATCGGGGGCAACTAAAATTGGGGCTTCGGTTAACTTCTTTTTAAGTATATTAAACGCTTCAATACATTCTTTCGAAAAATAAACGGGGTTTCCTTTCAAGATGTGGGTCATGGCCGGGCGATTTAGAAAAAACTTGGATAATTCGCAGATTAGAACCCTGGCAGTGACTAAAAAACTTCAAACACCTTTAACGGAAGTGGATGAGGGAGTTTACACTATCAACATCCACTTTAGCTATTTCGAACCTCATCCCGAATTTAGATCTTATGGCCAAGGACAATTCCCTCTTTAACATGAAATGGACACTTCTCTAATTTAGAACTAGGTTCGGTATCTTCGCGCCGTTTTCGCTTTTGCTCTAAATGAGAGAGGCATGATGAGAAAGATTTTTTTCCCCGAGACCGGAGAAATCTTCCATATATACCTCCTTTGTTTTCACGATCATATCATGGAAAATGCCCTCATGCACCTTTGGAAAGTGCCCGGAGCACTACATAACAAAAGCATATGTTGTAGGCAAACGTCCTAGGGCAAAGGAAGGTGTCTTTTTGGTCTTGCGGGTCAATAGAAATTTAAAAATATCCCGAGAAACCATCTAAAAAGCAATAGTATTCATTTCCCGCGAGTCTTTCGAGCATTTGGTCCATAAACGGCACGGGAAATGGTCTTTACGAGTAGCATCATTAAGCTTTTGGTAATCAATACAAACGCGCCATCCCATAACTAACCTAGTAGGAATTAACTCATTATCTTCGTTTTCAACTACGGTCATGCCACCCTTTTTAGGCACACAATGAACGGGGCTCACCCACGGACTATCGGAGATAGGGTAAATCTATACGGCATAAGGAGTTTTGATAATTCCTTTTTTATAACCTCGTGAATTTTTGGATTCACCCTTCTTTGATGTTGAACCGCGGTTTGAAATCATCCTCCATTAAGATCTTGTGAGTATAAAAACGGGGGTCTATGCCCTTAATGTCCGATATTTCCCATGCGATGACCCGTTTGTGTGACTTAAGAACCTTTAAAAGGGCGGCCTTTTCTTCATCTTTTAACTCTTTAGAAATTATAACGGGTAATTATCGGTTCCTTCTAAAAACGCGTATTCAAGATGAGACGGAATCTCTGAGCTCAGCTCCAGAGGATCATCATCAAAATAGAAGATTTAATCGTTTTAATTTCCTCAAAATGAAGTTCTTTCAGAGGGAGAGGATGATGGATCATTATTTAATGATTCTTCAAGTAGACGAATATCTCCCTCCGGATCAAAGTCGGCATCATTAATTCCCGGTGGAATTGAATCATTTGTAAGACAAGCCTCGATCTCTTCCAAAATGAAGTCACCTCCCTCAAAATGAGTGAGAGAGGGGGAAGAAGTAGAAATGATAGGATCCGAAGACGGAGTGGGATTGCTACTCGTAGAACTATCCAAAAATCCGAGCACCTCTTGAGCATACTCCTCACATGTAACGTCTATGACATCGATTCGATTAACCGATGCATCATCATATTTATAGGAGTAACTCGAAGTGTGCCCGACATTAAAGGTTATGGCTTCATCATTGAATCGAAGAGTTAACTCTTCGCCGTAAACATCGATTAATGCTCGTGTCGTCCTCAAGAAAGGCCTCCCGAGAATGAGGGGAACCCGAGGATCGACATCGTAATCAACTACAACGAAGTCGGCCAGAAAACGAAACTTTCCTACTTTTACAAAGACATCTTCAGCAACACCTTTCGGATAAGCAACTGATCGGTCTGTGAGTTCGAGAGTCATACGAGTGGAAGTAAGTTCGGGGAGTGAAAGCTTCTTCCATACGAAAAGAGGCATTAAGTTAATGCTAGCGCCAAGATCGGCCAAGGCTAAGCATTCAACTAGCTCCTAAAAATCACAAGGAATTAGAAACTTGTCGGGGTCTCTAAGTTTTTCGGGAAACTTTTTTAGGAGCACCGCCAAACAATTCTCATTTAATGGAGTATTTGCCAATTCGAATAATTTTTCCTTATTACTAAGAAGACTCTTAAACGTAGAAGCGAACTTAGGTATGTGAAGAAGAGCATCCACAAAGCTAATGTCGAAATGTAATTTTTGAAAGATTTGAAGGAACTTTAACATTTGATTATTATTTTTCTCTCAGAGCTTTTGGTCGTTAAGCCTTGAAGGATAAGGGATTGACGGTTTAAGTTTAGGCTTTAGAGCAAATTCGGGCTCTGAAACAGGAACTTGGACAACCGGAGGTTGGACGTGTTCGATACTTTCTAAATTTGTAGTTTGCACCTTGTCCTTTGTCGTCTCGGTTTCACGTTTCGCTTCTTTCGGGAGAGAAGAAGGAGTAGGTGGAATCGTAGGTCCATCATAAGAAACACCTCTTCGGGTGGTGATAGATTTCACGTCACCTCTCGGGTTAGCTACGGTATTACTAGGAAGTAATCCCGAACCCGAGGGATTATTCATTTGCATAAAACTACTCATCATGTTCTTAAGCTCATTAGTCTGCTTACTTAACGTAGTATCGATCTCTTTCCTTAATTCGACCTTTATATTTTGCCCTCATATTAACTTCATTTGTCTTCATGTAGTTCGAGAGATCATTCGAATGTCCAACTTGAGGCGGAGCTTGATAATTCTGATTTCCTTGATTGAAATTATTTCCTCAGTTTTGATTGTAACCTTGATTTTGATTGAAACGGTTTTGATTATTTTGTATGGGAGGAAAACCAGGTGGTCCCATTTGATTGCTAGCCGAAATAGTTTCTTCCCTGAGGGACGATATCTTGATTCTGTTATAGGTCGCTTGCGGCATGCGAAGCATTTTAAAGTAAGTTGCCATCGGCCGTACAAGACCACTCATTAGTAGGGGATTGGTGGGTTCCACCACAAGTAACACAACTTTCAGTAATTGCTTTAACGGTCTCTGGAGGTGAGGTCTTAACATGATGAATCATAGCATTAACGGAATCAGTAAGATCGGCAATCTCCGATGGACATGCCGTGGTAGAAGAAGTATTAGCACTCATTTTTGAAACAACCGGTTTGTTTCGTGAAGTGCGAACTTTCGACTTATTCTCGATAATCATCAAAGCATCACGAGGAGTACGGTTCAAAAGATTACCACCGGCGATTGCATTTAAAGAATCTTGATCGGATTGTGTCAACGCATTATAAAATGTGTCGATTTGATGCAATTCTGAAAAACCGTGATGTGGGCATTTACGGAGGAGATCCTTGAAAACGGTTCCTATGCTTATTAAACGTTTCATAAATCGTTTTGCTGAAACGCGTGATATCATTTAAGATTTAGTAGTCTTCGAAGGAGGAAAGAAATATTTCACAAATTTCGAACTAGAGATTTCCCATGTATGGATGGAACGAGGGGTTCTTTTTCGAGCCAAATTGGGCTGCCCATAAGAGGAAATGGAAAAAAAGCATTCACTTGTATAGCTTGTGTGGACAATTTTATATTTAGCGGGTAGAAGTGAGCTTATTAAACCAACAAATGTGAGAATGGGGATCGTCCCTCTCAAAACCATGAAATTGATTCGAAGTTACTAGCGAAACTAACCCGACTTTTAACTCGAAATTTTCGGCAAGTATAAGAGGTACAACAATAGCATCTCTGTAACCCTCAGTGAGTGCTTGGAGTAATTCCGACATAGTACGCGTATCCGCCATAGTGACAACGGGAGTCTCTACAATAGATCGAAGCTCGGGTTCGACTATTTGCTTGGAACGTCTACGATTACGTCGCTTCGGAATCGTGGAAGATTCAACAATTAAATTCGATGAAGAGCGGGTGCGCGTGCACTAAAAACAAGATAAGAAAAATAAGATAGAACGAAATTATTTTTGTAACCGATAATCGAACAAGTGTACGGTAGCTCTCTAGAAAACGCACAAAGAAGCGGAGGAGCGGGTAAGCGCGAAGCGTTTTAAAAACCTTCTCCTTTCGGGTCGAAGTTCGTCGGATCAACCCTCCTTATACCTCTCTTATAGTTTGTAATCAAAAGATGAGCCGATTTCACAAGTGACACAACGGTTGCTTTTGTTGTTTTTTAATTTTTTTTTTGGTATTTTTAATATTTTAAAATAGAAAATAAATCAAGAAAAATATAATATTTTTATATTTTTATAGTTTTATGAAAAATAACAAAAAAACAAAAAATGATAACTTCACGGGGAAGGGTTTTCAAATCACTAATCTTCAAACTTTAACTCGATAATCATTTCACAGCTTCCCCGGCAGCGGCGCCAAAAACTTGGTATGATTATATATATATATATATATATATATAATACCAAATAAGCTATAGTATAGAGAGAATCCCGTTTGACATAAAAATTGCTTGAGGACAAACAATGTTATATCTCCCGGATGTCGTATCCCGACGAAGTGTGAATTGAAAATCTCGATTTGGTTTGTGATCGCGTGATTGAATAATCGATTTTTGGATTTTGGTTACTAATACTAAATACGTAAAGGGAAGCAAATAAAAAAGCACGCTAAACTAGAATTAAAGGCACAATTAAATTCTAATGACAATTAAGCACTTAACGACTAACGGATAAACTAAAAATTACCAAATTAAACTCTAAAAACTCAAAATGCAAATTTATTAGACTAAAATGATAAAAATAATTTTTAGAAACAGAAAATATATTTTTTTGTATTTTTATTATTTTTAAAACTAATTTTAAAGTTTTTTAAACTAAAAATTCAATTAAATATATTAAATGAAAACTAAAAATTCTGAAAAAATTATGGAAAATCTTAGAATGAATAAACCATGGTTTCAGGAAGAAAAGGAGTTTCAACTTATTTTTTAAGCTGTTAAAATTAAAATAAGTTAATAAGCTAAAACTTAAACTAAGTATTAATAATAAATTGTGCAAAGCTATTATGAAAAAGACCCAAGGGCGCGTTGGTTGAGGTGTTGTGTGTGTGAAAGGGAGGTCACAGGTTCGAACCCTGTGACTTCCTTTTTGTAAAATTATTATTATTTTTACTTTTCTTTTAAAAAACAGACTGAAGGATAAGACAAATATTAAGCAACTTTTTATACATGGATTTATATAAAACTTATTTTAAGCTAGATAATGGTTGGTTAATATGACAGATTTGGTTTTTAAGATTTTGAAGTAATAAGCTAAACTGTGTGGCTTTAAAGACTCAATAAGCACTTGGAAAAACAAATAAGCTAAAAACAGATCATTACCTAGACCTTATAAGCACTAGTAACTAGAATAAGCAACCAATCAAGCTGAACAAGCAGTTAAAAAAGCATTAAGTGCTGTTTACACAAAGAAGGCTATCTCAAAGGGATTTTTACTTATTTTAAGCTAAAATTTAAGACTAATAAGCACATGTAATAAGCTTAAAAGCAAAAAACAGATCAAGTACTGGACTCATATAACTAAAATAAGCTGGACTTAAGAAAACTTGTTTAAGAAATAAGCTAGAAAAAGACTTATGAAATGACAGTTAACACTACTATTTTTTTTGCTTTTAGAAAAAATTGACAACTTGCAGACCAAAAACTAAGACTCAAAAAGGAATTTGACCAACAAAAAACTTAAAACAGATTGACTTCATACTACTATGAGCTGAATTAAACAAAAATCAACCAAAGAAAAGCTAAATTGAAGCTCAATAATGGTCTGAAATAACTCTAATGATCTGCAAATTCAGACCTTTAAACACTAAAACTTCTTGACTGACTTTGCCCAAAAACATTTAAACTGCTTTCCCAACAACTTTTAACTCAAAACAGATGTTTAAAGCTGCAAATGAACCAACTTAGAGCACAAATTCCACATTTCAAATAGACTTTAAGACACATTCAGCAAATAAGCCTTTTGAGGAACAAATGGAATAGCAGATTTGACTCTTTGATGAAACAAACTATCAAACCTATCAAAACTTATTTCAAGCTTAGGAAAACTAGTTTTTATACTAAATTTAGGCTATTGAAAGCTGACTTTAATGCCAAAAACAGTTTTAAACTCTATTTTACCATGTTAAAGCCTTATCCCAAACACTCCCTTAAAAACTTAAAAACCAATTTTACACTAAAACAGATTAAGATAAGCTGTGAATTTTGAAAACAGATTAAGAATAATGATTGTAGAAGACAATTAAGCAAAAATCTAAAGAGAATAAGCACTTATCAATAAGCTAAACTACAAAGCTGTTTTAACTAATAAATGGACAGTTTCTATTAAAACTCAAACTAAACTATTTTAAACTAACAACTAGACATATTAAGCAACAATAAGGCTGAATAAGCAAATATAAGCAATAATAAGCAACAATTAAGCAGATAAGCAAGCTGAAATAAAAATTAAGCTAGAAAATGGTAAAAGATAGTGTACCTTAATCCTAGCTAAACATGGATCTAAATTGCTCTTTTAGAGCTTAGATCTACAAGCTATCTTAGAACATAAGCTCTGAATAAGCCCTATAAGTCCTTCCAAGTCTGGCTTATTCAGTTATTTTGAGTGGATTTGAGTGAGTAGCTTATTCAGTTAAGCCTTAGAGAGCTTAACTGAATTTTGACTAGCTTATTAGATAACAAAGAGCTTATTAAACTTATTTAGGTAATATCACAAAATATTTTAAGCTAAAATTTTCATAATAGTAAAACAGAAATTAAACACAATTTAAAAGAAACTGAATTTTATTAATGATAAACGGAGTTACAATGCTTTAAAAGGAAAATACAGTAATTAAAAAGACAATAAGCTGAAAATTACATTAATAAGCTATTAAAAGGCTACACTAAAAACTACACTAGATATCTTCTACTGTGTGAGTGAGAGCTCTATTTATAGCCATGAGAGTAAGGATCTAAAGCCTGAGGAGCGTCCCAATCCATCAATCTCGACCATTAGATCAAATCCCATCATCCAATCCGTCTTCTTAGCCCTTGGATCACTTCCACGAATTTGTAGCCAATAGGAGTGCTAAGGATCGCCAGCGTGGCTAAATGGTGTTAGACGTGTCCAATCAACCTTCTAGAAGTAAGGGGTGTGCGTGGGTGAATAGGATTTTACCCTGCGTATTTGTTTGTGTGAAAGTGGGAATGAAGGTGAACAGTAAACTTGGCGGGTTTATTAATTTTTGACTGGATAAGGGGGTTTTGGGCTTTGACTATTTTGGTGGGCTTGGACTTGCACAGGATTTGGTATTTGGACTAAGGAAATTGATTTGGACTTAGGGATTTATATTAGGCTTAAGGATTAATAGTTAATGAGCTGACCTGGCCTATTAAATGGGTACGGGTTGGCCCATTTAGATGCCCACGTCTTCGGCTTTGACTTTTCAAGCTCTTTCCATTCCCGTGCTCGTTTTTGTCCTATTTGGCCTTGTTTTTGTCTTTTTGTCGATATTCGGTACCTGCACAGTACATAAAGCAAAACAAGCATATTCATAGCATTTTATATCCGCTTTTTGGTCATTTAGGCTTGTTTTATTAGATAAAAGGTATGTGTATTTAAACACATACCAGTACCCATTGATGTTAGATACTTATACTGCTTCAATGTGCTTAGAATCATGGGGTCAGTCTAGTTTTGTGAGAGTGATGATTGAACTTCAAGCTGATGTCGAGTTAATAGACTCTCTTGTTTAGCAGTGCCTAATATTGAAGGTAATGGACATATCTTGCATACTATTCAAGTTGAATATGAGTGAAAACCACCAAGATGTTCAAATTACAAGTTTTTGGTGGACCTATGCCTGAAGAAAATGGTCTTGGATGTTTTGAAGAATCCAAAAGAACCTAGGCAAGCGGTTCGTAGTGTTCATATTGGTTTGAAGTCGCATCTTTCTTACAAACTTGTTCAACCAAAGAACGACAAGAGGAAGGATTCTAAACACCCTAAGCAAAAGGTTCTCAATGCTACGCATGTACTTAATAGTACTACTACTTCATATTCTTTTGATGCTTTAGGTGGTATGGGTGACACGAATGATGCTTGGAGTGTGGGCCATGTCAGCACCATTAGTGATAAGGAGGTGAATAATTTGGAAGAACATGGGCCAAATCCTAATCGTGTAGAGGTTGTTAACAAGGATAAACGGGTGACTATGCAACATGGTTCCATGCCTAGTACTTCAATAGATTTGCAAGATGATAATTCGGAAAGTGATATCGAAGAGTATGATAATGGGACTGCTTAGTTTATGGCCTCTTCATATAAGTGACATGGTGACGAAACAAATTACCCTAGTCTACGTGAACTTGATGAGTATTACTTGTATGACATATACGATGATGTGACTTAACGGAAAGAACAAACTGCATTTTGTAATGCGTTTGACATCAATGTTCAAGGGCAGATTAGACGCTACGTTATATTTGATGTCATTGTGACTCAAATGCAGTATAGTTAGTAGTTGTTTTCTTTATAATGGTTCATAATTATGATTTGTCATCCTTATGATAGGCATAGTTTGAAGCACATTGTGACTGTTACAGATGTACGGGGCGGGTGGTTTCTTGGTCCTCTGCCGGTACTTGTGGCTTCCGAGGTACAAGAAGAGGGACGCCATTTGCTGCTCAAACCGCAGCGGCAAATGCTATTCGTGCAGTAGTAGATCAAGGTATGCAACGAGCAGAAGTCATGATTAAAGGTCCCGGTCTCGGAAGAGACGCAGCATTACGAGCTATTCGCAGAAGTGGTATACTATTAACTTTCGTACGGGATGTAACTCCTATGCCACATAATGGCTGTAGACCCCCGAAAAAAAGACGTGTATAGAAAAAAATGTGTTTGTTTTCTGCCTATGTAACGAATTGAGATGTGAGATTCACTCACATCCTACATACTTAAACGTATTTTGAAGTGACTTTACTAGATGCAAAAAGCTTTTAAAAAAAAGGCACCATTTATAGTATCATACGATCATTGATCAAAATCTTTAAATAACATTATCCGAGATAAGCAACTAGATTTAACAAAGTGCGGAATGCAAAGAATGTTGTACATGTTACGATTTTATTTAATCAAAGTCGATGGATGAGTATGAAATTATGTCCTTTTTTACTGTAAATTATCTTATGTTATAAAAAACCGATTAACAATCTGGTTTAAGAGACTTAAAACATTAATGAAAACGACATCCTCAACTAAATTTCGGTCTTAATAGTTTAACAACGTTAATTATCGATAATTAACTAGCCTAATCACAATCACAAGGCCCTCATTTTCAAGGTTTGGTAAGTCTTCATAAAGTAATATATACCGACATTATAGTAGGGACAAAGAGAACACGAATAATCAGTGTATGCTACGTGTGGCCCTCCATTGATAGAACCCTATGGCTATGGTTGCTTGATTTTTATCCAAACAAAAAAAGCTTTTTAACGGTAGGATTGTGTGAACTGTTTGGAAGTTAGGTCTGAGAAAAGGATTTGGTCTTTGTGGTTGGTATTAAAATAAAAATGGTTACATTTCTTGGTCATGAATCAAGGGAGGAAGGGTGTGACATTTGGTGAAAGTGGGGGCACTTTTGCTTGACTTCTAGTTTACCATCTATACATGTATATGTACCAATATTGAGCATTATAACTACCATAACAATATGGTATTATGGTTAGTTATTAAACAAGAAAGTTTGGTATATCAGCTAGCATATGTCATGTTGAACTATGTATTTTTATAGTGGCCGATAAATTCGTTATCGAACGGCAGTATATCAGCTAGCTAGCATATATCATGTGTCATGTTGATTGTTTTAGGCTTGAGATTACTAGATTATGTAATGTGGTTGGATGTATAGTGTCATGCGAAGTGTTGAGTTATGAAATGCGAAACCACATATTGACCTGAGTTTTGAATTGCAATATAATGAGTTAATGACCCACACCAGACACCAATACCATTTACATTCACTCAAATCACGTTCAGTTTGATCATCTTCTTCAAGTCTTCCATTTACGTTTTAATAAGTGATAAATTTACATCTAGTAGCCTAAAACTTTATGAAATGAATATTAACAGAAAGCTAACAAGACATGATATGTTTTTATCGAACCAAACACTTGTCTATTTTTCTTAGAGGTGTGTATTGTATCCGGTGGATATAAATCTCGATCACCGTAATGGATTCGTCAAGCAATGGATCGGGGTCTTCGTATATTAGGTTATTCTAAGTACCCTTGTAAATATTCGGTTTGTGTCTTCTATAGTTACAGAGACAACCGTTAATTATGTTGTATTTTATGTGACACATACGAATAACCCGAAAAGAATAAAGTGAACCTTAGCTAGCTACATACTTATATAAGTCAGTGCCTAACCACTTCAAACCATTGTTAGTTCAAAAATATTAAACAAATCTAAGATACAGTAGAATCACACCACACACGATCATCATCTCAAATACGTTGTTGCAAGCGATACCATCTGGACCAATTGATAAACAAAAACTGAGCCAAAAAGAGCTAGATCTTACAATTTTTTTATAGTAAAAAATACTAGTAGATATATTTCACCACAAACTTCATAACGTTGAGTTTCTTATTGCTTTTTTCCATGTCACAAAGAAAAAAGGTAGCTTGTTGCGCGTCTTCTTTATAAAGCATCTATACAACTCTCCACCACAATTTAAAGTATACTCACATACACTAAAGAAACAAAAAGTACCCAATGTAAAATGAAAGTAAACACGATATTATGATAAATCAATTTGCTAGATAGACGAAAAAGCTACCCTCATGCAAGCAATTAATGTTGCTAATCTTTATCATGATTGGTGTTAGCAATATCTTTAAGCTTTTTACAACAATAGTGTAATGAGGAAAAGTATTTTGGGATCATTATTTTACACACAAGAATTATCACTGTTATGTCCAAACATATCAAAAGGTGTCAACTTATTTTTGGAAAGAAAACAAAAGTCACGTTCAATTTAATAGCTATGTGTTATGGCAACCAGGCTTATAGGGCTTATAGTGGTCTTAACTTTTAAAATAATATAGCTTGTAAAATAAGCTTTGGTTATCACATATTTTTATGAATGTTTTTATAAACTATAAGATGGTACTTATAAGAAAAGGTTTATTATGACTTATAACTAGTCAAATTATTTATAAATTTTTAAAATATAATAAATTATTAAACAAAAATTAAAGTTATATGCGAATTTAATTTAATGTATTTTTATGAGATACTGAGCTTCAGCTAAAAATAATTCGCCAACATTTGAAAAAAAAACACAAGCTTCAATTTTTGGCTTCAATATAAATTTCAACACCAGCTTCAACTCTGATCTTAACTCATTGCGCCAAACATACTCAATATTTAATTTAGTATGATGGTACCAAACCTAGAAGAAACCTATTTTATTTACACATAAGAAAACAAAACCAACATCCAACATAAATCATTGGAAAAACAAAGATGCTTTAAATTCAGCATTCATAGTTACCATGTTCTATTCATTACTAGGATACATCAACATCAACATCGTGATATGTATGTATGTATGTATGCGACACATGTGTATATACATGAAAGAAGAAGATCCACGTGCCGCGTGGGATTCCTGTTGAAAGATCACGTGGCTTTGCGTTGTGTTACTGTTATCCACCAACTTTTGCTTTTTTTTTTCTCTTTTTTCTTTTTTTTATTTAATCATTATTATTTGCCACAAAAAATATGAATATATATTTCCCGGCAAATAAGTGGGCAAACTCGTAATTTTACCAACTAAAACGCGAGTAAGTAAAGCCGTAGAAGGGCAAATTTGACAAGGGTGTTTTCGAAGTTTATAACCTGTTTTGGATAGTTTGTTAGATTTCCTTAGGTTATACATTTTTTTAAGTAGTATAAACAAAATCAGAGTCCACAATTGACACAAAATAAATGATCAATCCAAATTACAATGACTAAAAGTATTTCAAAATAATAAAGATGGTGTTTGATCATATCAGTGAACATTGTAATAACTTTTTTTTAAATATGTGTGTCACTCCGCTGATGAACACTTTTTTAAAACGCAAAGAACAATTTATAAGATAGTATAATAAGTAGCGTATTAGATTTCAAGTTGTTCAGGGGACTTTAGTTTTTGATTTTTCTACCGAGATTGGAATAGTCGGTCAAGTTGCCAAGTGTGACATTGGTTATAAATGATAACTTTTCTTAATAATTTGTGAGAGAAACAGTATAAACGGAAGAAAATAGGGTTAATGGCATGTAATAGCAACGTATTTTTTTATTTGTGTCATTATTAGATACGAACCCAAAAAAGTATCACAATATCCATCCAACTTTAAATGTTTTGCGTGGATATCAGCAACTTGACCATTTTTACCTACAAAATCCACGTCATGTGACACATGTACATATCATGTCATTTTTTTTGTACCGTTAGGTTCTATGCCAGCCCCTAATACACACCGTTTTTGAAATATTGCCTTTGACACATTAGATATTTAATTAATTTTACAAATTTTTAGCTAAAAAAGTAAGAAAATAATAACAACCTTATTTCACAATTGATGGGTGTCATTTTATACACTATTTCGGGGTCATTTAACCATTTAAATCATGTAAATATGCTCAGATTATGTGTTTAATCGTTTGTTTTCAGGTTTTTAGCACTTTAATAGCATTTGGAGGAAATACATGTGACTTTGGCTCATTTGGAAAAGAAACGGACAAGACTACGACTCTACACCAAGAACCATGAAGAATTATTCACTCAGAGCCTGGAGACGGCGTCGCAATCATAAAGCGACGGCGTCATGACATTCATGGTGACGGCGTCAGAGATTAAGCGACAACGTCAGGACGTGGCCGACTTAAAGTGGATCTAGAACCATCTACGTGGCGACGGCGTCAGGAGTACAAAGCGACGCCGTCGCAGCGATATCTCTATATATACAAAACCAATTTTAAGGTTTTAAGTGTGTAACTTTGTATAATTTTAGGGAGACCAACCCTAGCCTTTGTAGCAGCTTCATAGGTCGTTTTAGGGCCTCAAAACCCGATTGTACTACCTTGGATCCATGTTTTAATTCAAGTAAGGTTATTTATCATTCATCATTCAATATGTCTATGTGTTGTGTGATTGATTTATCTTCTTACTTTCATTATAATATGCGAGGCTAAACCCTCATTTGTATTTACTTATTATTGCATGAAAGTCGGATTGTAGATCCTATTACTGTTGCTTCTTGTTGATGAATGTGCGCGTTAGGCTTTAGAAAACCAGCTTTTGACTGTATCGTTGTAGACACGTCTAGGGAAAGGCGAGTGCGTAGAAAGGATACCATCAGGTAAAGTCTTCATAGTACCTTACCCCCTTATATGGTTGATTCATCTTAAGGTATTTTACAAGCATTTAATATGCTCTTAGGGGCCTTGTAATAGTCTTTATACTACCTTACTTATACGTTGCCTTAACAGAATATTAAATAGACGACGGATTCGTGTAATCCGTTCATGACTTAGGAAATACTTACACAGATCATCACAAGTGTGACAAGGCAACAGGATTAGGAGAAGCAATCTGATAAGTAGTGCATGATTAAGTAAATACATTCAATTATCATAAAGTTATCACCAGTAGATTAGATATTAGTTAGTTTAGTAATTAGTTAAACAAACCAACCTCTCAAACCATAGATTTACCTGCTTTCATAAAACATAAAAACACAAAAATAATCTTCTCTCAACCTCTAGAATTCTATTAGACCGTGATCAAGTCTTCCCAACCTATTCCCCTAGAGAACGATAACAACCCCCGAGTCTTGCCTATACTACTACTACAACGATTAGGTGCGCTGCGTGGGGACTAGTTAGGTTTTGATCATAGTTTAACTTAGTTCTACTCGCTTGAATCCTTTCAAGTGAGATTTTAATTCCGCATATTAGCTTTCTTGTAGTCTATCTTTTCTTTGTGTTAATTGTTTTGTAATCCATTCTCGTCAACCACCATGGGAGACGAGAATCCTATCCATACTCTTGGAGACTACTCCAAACCTAGCCACGAAGGCTACAGGAATACCATTGAGCTCCCCGTAGGGAACAACGTGGTACTTCTTCAATCCAACACCATCTGGTTGGTGCAAAACGGATGCTCATTCCACAGACTTTGGTCCGAGGATCCAAACAAACACCTCAAGGATTCCTTAAAACTTGTGGACTCACTTGACCTTGACAGTGAAAACAGGGAAAGAACGCGCCTGCGTTTATTTCAATTTTCCCTTCGCGATTAAGCTAGCAATTGGCTTGAACGTCTTCCAGTAGGATCTATCACCACATAGGAGGATCTTACTACTCGTTTCCTTGCTTAATTCTTTCCACCGAAAAGGACTGCAAAACTCCGCCATGATATCCTGATGTTCCAACAACATCATGGAGAATCTCTATCTGAAGCATAGACTCGTTTCAATGACTTACTACAAAAAGTCCCTCCTCATGGCATCGACCTTTGGCTCCAAGTCCAAATCTTTTATGACCATGTCAATCCCGTCACAAGACGAACCATTGACCAATCGGCCGGTGGTAAGCTTCATGAACGAAACGCCAAAGAATCCTAGGCAGTATTAGAGAACCTCGCCCTCTATGACAACGAAAGTTGGAACGACCTAAGGGATCTCGCTAAGCCGGTCAAGGCAACCACTTTGCCTCAAGATGTCCCGAGTACATCCAACCGCTGTCTAATCGAGCTCGAAAATCAAGTCCAACGCTTGATGGAAGCTCATCTTGCTCCGACGCAACCTACTCAAGTAAACAAAATCGCTACCTCATGCGAGATCTGCAGTGGTCCCCACGACACTCAGTATTGCATGGAAGATCCCGAACAATCCTTTGTTGAATATGCATCCTCGCGTACCGACGAAGCGGGAGGTAAGTGATACATTTTTAAGCCCGAGCAAAACAATCTTGGTGACACCTACAATCCATCATGAAAAAGTCACCCAAACTTTAGGTGGAGACAACCCCAAAATTCCCAAAATAATTTTTCAGACCCACCTAACCAGTTCCAACCCAACGGTCTAATCCCGAACCATTCCTTCAACAACCGTCCTCAAAGCTTTAACAATCAATCAAATCTTGAAGGATTGGTATCCAACTTCATGGCATCTCAAGACGCTAGACTGTCCAAGTTTGAAGCTGATTTCAAACAATAGCAAAGTGAAATTACCAACAAAATCGACACAGTATTGAATGCCATCCGACCAAATAGCGGGCACACTACCTAGCGACACGGTTAAGAACCCGAAACTGAGTACTCCCCAGTTTTTTCTGCTCGTTCTTACCCAACTGAAGACCCGTAATGCTCAACCCATATCCATGGTTCAATCAACGTCATCGCAATCCACCCCAAGCAACAGAGTGAGTCCCACAATGACAAACCAGAAGAGAATGAGGAAGAAGAGAAGGACAACCCGGTAAATATCCATGTCAACCCTTCCGTACCACCCGATCCATCAATTTCATTCATTACTGAAAAAGTCCTCAAACTCAATTCATTCTTCGTATCGCTCGTGTTGGTTCCCCAATCCTCCAACACCGAACTTGTTTGCACCAAGGGGGATGACGGCGACGTAATGTTTATTAAGATAGTAAAGACAAATGACGATCCCCATAAGGAGGAACCCGAAGTTAGAGAACAAGAAGTGGAGTATTTTGACATATTACCAACTAGGAACGAATCAGCATATCATAAGTACCTTATGTGTGGTCCAGTCCTTTCTATATTTCTAAGGAACCCCATCATCACAGAAGGATACCCATCAAACCTCAAGATACCATGCAACATTGGACATGTGCATGTGGAAAAAGCCTACATTGACCCTAACTCCCCTCTAAATATCATGACCCGAATGATGTATAATTGGATCATGAGAAGAAAACTCGACCTTAGGGAAAATTCGGATAGAGGAGTTAGCAATTTCACAGGAAGGATTAAAGGGATGCATGTTTTCATAGGAAACTTCACATATATCCTAGACTTTATGATTGTCGAGGATGTTAGTTCAATCATAGACCCTAGGTTGTCACAAGTAGTGCTAGGGATGCCTTTTGTTGACATATCCAACATGACTCACGACCCACCCGAAGGTGTAGTTAGGTTCACCAACAGGACCGATGAAGTTGCCTATAAGATGCCCCATAAGATAGAATAGTACAACTCACTGTCGGACTTAGAAAAAGAGCACATAAAATTAGTCTACCTTAGGAACGATGAAGACAGAAGAAGAGGAGTAGAGTGCGTGATGAGCAAGATATTAGGGTTTTACAAAGAATGCCTAGAGCTTAGACCCGAATATGTGACTGGAATGGACGATGAAGGAGAAGTCACGTAAGAACGTGTGACTTCGAGTCTAGCTACAAGATTCGTAAATAAAGAAAAGCGCTTTTTGGGAGGCAACCTAATATTTACATTTCCCGCATATTAGGAGTGTCTTGTGTTTTAATTCTTTATTGTTTGTTTTATTATGTTTGAATTATTTGTAATCATGCTTTGTTTGTTTATAACTTCGTCTTATTTGCAATCAAATGTATTTTGCAACAAAATAAGTGTAGGGGAAATATCCGGTTTTTAAAACCCAATTCAAATATTTAAAATAAATTATTTAGATTAATTCGCGCCAGTTTCTAGTCATATGATTGTAACGATTAATTTCAGGTTTTTATGCAGTGCTTTCTTCAGATTTAACTAATAAAATTGCGTGCAGGAAATTTCTCATTAAAAACGAAGAAAATTTTTTCACAGATGTTGGAGATGGCGTCAGGATTTATCCTGACGGCGCCGCGTCTCCAATTATGTAAAAACTCGAAATCTTCAAGTATTTATGAAAAATAAAATGTGCAATATTTAAATTTTGTAAACCTGCAGAAAACCTATAATTGTATCTTTACTCTCATCCTATCTTTACTGCTTTCATAGAGTCGAAACCCTAAACTCTCATTGTATATTTATCTATCCCGCCGATTTTATGCTTGGTATAGTTGTCTTTGTCTTTGATTACAGGTTATATTTGACGAGAAGAAGCTTGGAAGTTCTTAGGAAGTTTCATTGGACGATTCTTGGAGGACGATTTAACCAGTTATCGCATGTTTCTTCTCCATTATTGAGCAAACCAGGGGAGTACTAGTTTCTTTTACTTGTTTTCTTTTCCCTTTATTCGTTCATACGAGTACTTTTATAGAACATTAGGGACAATGTTCAACTTAAGTGTAGGGGGAAAATAAGCCTTAGAAACTATTCCTTCATTTGCCATTTGCTTGTTCCTTAAAATGATGGGTAATATATCGAAACATAGCATAAAAAGGTAATTTTGACCCAAATTTAAATTTTTTTATGACACATACCGACGAAAATCAAGTACTAATAGCGTCTCATGGATAGGAATGTGTATGACTAGCGCAAAAACCCTTAAAATTCCACCCCCAAAATGTGAGGTTCGCCCTTAGATCTTTAGTAATTCGGGTATCCATTATTGATACCCAAGATAGTTTATACCTTTAGCTTTCTCGAGTTAAGGTTTGAATGCAGTCATATGTGTCTATTCCGTCGTTACGAATGTGTACGTATGGTCTTAGTTGCCTTTTCTGGAGCATTGATATCGGTATTAAATTATATGAGTGTACCGGTAGTATGCTAAATTCTAAAACTTATTTTTGTGATGCATCTCGAGACCGCATAGTAAGTATTAGGATTTGCTAGATAAGAGGCACTAGGATTTATCCATGTTTTAAAATTGTAATTGTTATTATGGTCACATCGACTGTATAACTATCCCACACCCTTGCTATGCACTTATTTTTAGTGCAGGATACCCGTAGTACAACCCTCCGAGCGTATCCTTTTTCGCGGTTCTTGTAATTCTCTAGTTAATCCGGACTATTAATGAAGAGCATTGTTAACCCTTAAACCAATCGTTACACCCAAATCACCTTAGTACATTATTGTTTTAACCCAAGTTAATTATTTGAGTACACGACTGCTAAGTCCTTATCCTTGTAAATACTGTTTTGGGACGATTGGGATTCATGGTAGTATTCATCTTATGAAGAAATTAGGAAGAAGTAATTTATTACCCCAATAGAGCTCAATAAGCTCCATGTTATTTTGATCCACCTCAAATCGGGTCATTAGTTAGATTGTAAATAATCAAGTATGTTAAATTTCAAGTGTAGGGGTGTATCTATAAACCTCCATGATGTATTATATGTTTAAGCAATGGCAGGGCAAAAGTGTACGAAAAAATGAGAAAAAGAAAAGAAAAGAATCGAAAAAAAAAAATATTATAAAAAATTGGTAAAAAAAAAAAATATCGGGCTGGTCATTTGCACTTATGTCTACGTTTATATTGAGTCATGAAAAGAAAAAAAAAAAGGATTGGTGTAGTGTTTGTATAACTTTGTCCGAGTTTGGGCTTAGCAACCAAACATGTTGTATTCTTATAGATAATTAGCTATCCCTTCCACTCCAAATTCACCTAAAGTCACTACCTAAATGTATCCCATCCGTTTCCGTTTTTATTATTGTTATCTTACACCTACACCTCACAACCCTTTAAAAGACTTCTTTGATAGTAATGAATAATGCTTGCGCTTAACGGTGGAGGTTTGATCCTTTACCAAGCCTGTAACGACCCAAACCCGCTCCGGAGAGGAGGCTCGAAAACGTCTTTAATCATGGTGTATATCAATGATAATAAAAGGATAAACGTCATACAATGATAACATAGAAACAAGGTGGAAAGGCCGGAATCAAACATCGGCTCCCGATTATGAGATCAACATGGAATAACGTTAAAAGAGTCTAAAGGAACTAAAAACATGTGTCACGATAGTATAGCACACCAATTGTCTGCGATTAAAAGAAAGAAGTAAATGGTCACTTCCTAAGCACACACTCTCTCAAGCCCAATCTCCCTCTAGATACCTGCCGTATAAGAAAGAGAAAGAAATACGGCTGAGCATAACGCTCAGTGAACGGATATAATGACAATGTAAGTAATAAATATGAATCCTGAAAAGTAAGTATAATGCAGCGGAAAGGTCATGAGTGTCATGAGGAAACCTGGAGAATGCGTCATGAAGGAATAGGAATAAATTGTAAAAAATTTAGTAACGTGAAATCAAAGATTGTCATAGATATCATGGATGCTATAAACATAAATAATAAGGAATGCAACAACGAGCCTTCATATAATCATACATGGCATAATAATAATTGGTGTGAATACATGCATATAATAGTAGGGGCTGCCTCACATGTAATAGTAGGGGTGACTCTGATACATAATATGGGTGGATGGATCAGCTCCAATGTGACGGGATGTAGAGCACACACCAACAATCACCATGATCGTTGTGTAAACATGTAAACTAGGATGCACCCATACGCCCTGGAATAATAATGGCTAACATGATATATAATTTGGTAACATGAAAAGGGACGCCGCGTGAATCACTCTCAAGGAAGAGTCGTGACACAGGTGCCTCATTTGTCACGGTCATGGTACCTACATTGACTAGGTGGTAAGTCATGTAAATCATGGTCTATGCGTTTTATATTGCTCGGGCAATATAGAATAAGTCTTGAATCAAAACGGTAAAGGATCTGGCAAAAGGACATAAAAATGGGGAAGCTTAGCAGTTCTGGGATGAATCATGATAAAGAAGAATTCCTTACTGAAAGGACGGAATTTTCCGTACCTTATGCAAGCAGTAACGAAAGAGATGGTAAGAAGATGGAAGCTACTCACCTGCTTATTGTATCTTCATGTTATAGGACATATAATGAGTTACTTGTTTCATTATTAAGGTTACTTTCCATTTTAGCAACTTCTTTGTTAGCTACTTTTCTATTTTTAGCAACTTTCTATTTTTAGTAACTTTCTATAATTAGCATGATTCCTTGATTAGTACGTTCCATGATTAACATATTCCATGATTAATATATTTCATGATTAGTATTCTTGTTATATTGGGTACTTTCCAAAATAGAGCTCTCTAATGATATAGTTAAGTTTCAAAAATAGACTTTCCTTAATTAACTTCCCATATATGATAACTTTACTGATTTTAATAAGTTCCATAATTAAACTTACAAAAATAGACTTTCTTAAAAAATAGTAGGTTTCTATAAATAGATGTTTCTATTTCTGTATTAAATCCTAATCTTGATATAACATAATTTACGTAATTAGGCCTTTTAGTTATTAAAATTAATTAAAACATGATCTTTAATTATCCATTTTTGCAAAAACAAGCCTTATAATATCAAATTTTGTATTTTCATACTTATACTTTAATTACTGTCATACCTTCGTTCTTATTCATAATTTTACACTTTTAGTTCCCTAGTTTTTAAATACAATTCGAATTATATATATATTATATATAATTAATCATGTTTAACCCATAACAATTATCAAATGACAATTTATACCCTTCTACTTATTTTTCACAGAATCTATACATTATATTAACATGCCATAATCAGCCCCAAAGTTTCAGAAATTACAAACCCCATTATTCGTATTAGGACCATAACCACTACCCCCAACACCAGGTACCCCTCTTAAGCTTGGGAAAGTTGGAGTTAAATACCCCTGGTTTATAAGACCTCTCAAACCGGACCTTATTGGCAAACAAATGATGACGGCCAATCCACACGGTACATAAATTCTTCACCAATAAATCAAGATTAACAACCTTGATGTAACGTACAAAAGCAAAACGCTTGCCAACCTTAGATTTCTTCAGAGGAATAAACACGTCCACCACTGTTCCATAACCACTACATACTTTCCAGAGCTCTTGTGATGTGACCGAATCCGGAAAATTAGTAACAAAAATTGAATGTGAAATATTTTGGGTTAACGATTCATTAGAAAAACGACCCCCAACCATTTTGGATTGAAGGGAGATCAGGGGGGAAAAAAAACGACAGAACAAAAAGGGGATCTGGATATTAACCCTAAAAAACAAAACCAAAAAACATAACAATCAATTATTAAGTTAAAACACGATTCGAAACCCAGAACATAGAAACCTTCGGTAAATCAATTGATCACCGAATAAATAGGGGGCAAAAGCACAAGCCTAATATCCTCTCAATTGATAGCAGCAAGGGAAGAACGTTACAAGGAAGAATCATGTTACACTAATAATTAATGGAACGTCGATTGGAATTGAATCAAGGATCAAAACCAAAGAAAAGATCTGTCGCCATTGGAATTGATGTGGGATTTGATTATAACTAGTCAAATTACTTATAAAATTTTAAAATATAATAAATTATTAAACAAAATTTAAAGTTATATGCGAATTTAATTTACTGTATTTTTATGAGATACTGTATAACGTTATAAGCTTCAGCTAAAAATAATTAGCCAACATTTGAAAAATAAAACACAAGCTTCAATTTTTGGCTTCAATATAAATTTCAACACCAGCTTCAACTCTCATCTTAACTCATTGCACCAAACATGCTCAATATTTAATTTAGTTTGATGGTACCAAACCTAGAAACCTACGTAGTATTTACACATAAGAAAACAAAACCAACATCCAACATAAATCATTGGAAAAACAAAGATGCTTTAAATTCAGCATTCATATTTGGGTGCTACTATTGGTACCCTTCCTACCCCACCAAAAGTACAAATGTTTTGTACTTTTGGGTCAGTTTTGTTAGACGCATAAATTATTGGCCTAAGCAATTGTGGGCTTGAGGTCCATTAGATCTAGGGTTTAGTAGCTAATTCCCAAAGCTATGTTCTATTATAAATAGACATGTTTTGTTATGTAATAAAAGCAATCCAATCAATAATATCAATTTACAATTTATCTTTCATGTGTAAACACAGCACTCGGTAAGAACCACCAATAAAAAATTGATATCCTCACCCGGTCATCGGCAACTTGTCGTTATTCGGTAAGTGATCTCTTTTTTTTTTCCGCTATAGTGTAATTATTAACTTAGATATTACGTGTATACCCTATTCAATGCATAAACCCTAAACCCTAGCCGTCAAAACACAAAAAAAAATAAAAATTGTTGAGTTGCCTAGATCAACCATTTTTTTTCTCATCTGATTGTTTTCGTTGTCGAAGATCATTGTCGTTGACAACAAAAGTTGTCCAACAAATTGCCGCTCCCTCCTAAAGGCAAAATAAGCCATGACGTAAAAAAATAGCAAACGTCATAAAAAATGGAGGAAACTGCGAAGCAATATATACAATTATGTCGTCAAATACAAGTCAATCTTCGTGCAAACGAGCAACAAAGAAGAAAAGGAGAAGAAGAATCGGTTTCAACATTCATCCAGTTTGTCCGTATCGAAGACCCCGTTCAAACTGCGGGGGAGTGTTAGACGCATAAATTATTGGCCCAAGCAATTGTGGGCTTGAGGTCCATTAGATCTAGGGTTTAGTAGCTAATTCCCAAAGGTACGTTCTATTATAAATAGACATGCTTTGTTATGTAATAAAAGCAATCCAATCAATATCAATTTCTATTATCTTTTAAGTTTGTCTCCCAGTTTACAGTGCAACACAGTTTTTTATCAGTTTATGTTCCGTAATTTTTGACAGTTTCATACTTTTGACCTTTTAAAGTTTATATTTTTTATTTTGTATTTTCTGTGTCACAGTTTTATAACATATACAAAATTAAAAAAATTAAAAAAAATTAAAAAAAAGAAAAAAAAAGAAAAACCAGAAGGGGTACAAACGGCTTTTTAGGGGGTACCAATAACATAAGCCTTCATAGTTACCATGTTCTATTGATTACTAGGATACATCAACATCAACATCGTGATATGTATGTATGTATGTATGCGATCATGCATGTGTATGCGTATATACATGAAAGAAGAAGATCCACGTGCCGCGTGGGATTCCTGTTGAAAGATCACGTGGCTTTGCGTTGTGTTACTGTTTATCCACCAACTTTTGCTTTTTTTTTCTTCTCTTTTTTCTTTTTTTTATTTAATCATTATTATTTGCCACAAAAATATGAATATATATTTCCCGGCAAATGAGTGGGAAAACTCGTAATTTTACCAACTAAAACGCGGGTAAGTAAAGCCGTAGAAGGGCAGTTTTGGAAAGGGTGTTTTAGAAGTTTATAACCTGTTTGGGATAGTTTGTTAGATTTCCTTAGGTTATACATTTTTTTAAGTTGTATAAAGAAAATCAGAGTCCACAATTGACACAAAATAAATGATCAATCCAAATTACAATGACTAAAAGTATTTCAAAATAATAAAGTTGGTGTTTGATCATATCAGTGAACATTGTAATAACTTTTTTTTAATATGTGTGTCACTCCGCTGATGAACACTTTTTTAAAACGCAAAGAACAATTTATAAGATAGTATAATAAGCAGCGTATTAGATTTCAAGTTAGTTTTTGATTTTTCTACCGAGATTGGAATAGTCGGTCAAGTTGCCAAGTGTGACACTGGTTATAAATGATAACTTTTCTTAATAATTTGTCAGAGAAACAGTATAAACGGAAGAAAATAGGGTTAGTGGCATGTAATAGCAACGTACTTTTTTATTTGTGTCATTATCATATACGAACCCAAAAAGTATCACAATACCCGATCTTTTTTACCTACAAAATCCACGTCATGTGACACATGTACATATCATGTCACTTTTTTGTACCGTTAGGTTCCATGTCAGCTCCTAATACACATCGTTTTTTAAATATTGCCTTTGACACATTAGATATTTAATTAATTTTACAAATTTTTAGCTGAAAAAAGCAAGAAAATAATAACAATCTTATTTCACAATTGATGAGGTGTCACCTTATACACTATTTCGGGGTCATTTAACCCTTTAAATCATGCACCCAGATTATGTGCTTAATCGTTTGTTTTCAAGTTTTTAGCACTTGAATGACATTTGAAGGAAATACACGTGACTTTGGCTCATTTTGAGAAGAAACGGACAAGACTACGACTCTACACAAAGAACCATGATGAATTATTCACTCAGAGCCTGGAGACGGCGTCGCAACCATAAAGTGACGGCGTCATGACATTCATGGTGACGGCGTCAGAGATTCAGCGACGACGTCAGGACGTAGCCGACTTAAAGTGGATCTAGAACCATCTACGTGGCGACGGCGTCAGGAGTACAAAGCGACGCCGTCGCAACGATATCTCTATATATACAAAACCGATTTTAGGGTTTTAAGTGTGTAACTTTGTATAATTTTAGGGAGACGAACCCTGGCCTTTGTAACAGCTTTATAGGTCGTTTTAGGGCCTCAAAACTCTATTGTACTACCTTGGATTCGTGTTTTAATTCAAGTAAGGTTATTTATCATTCATCATTCAATATGTCTATGTGTTATGTGATTGATTTATCTTCTTACTTTCATTATAACATGCGAGGCTAAACCCTCTTTTGTATTTGCTTATGATTGCATGAAAGTCGGATTGTAGATCCTATTACGGTTGCTTCTTGTTGATGAATGTGTGCGTTAGGCTTTAGAAAACCAACTTTTGACTGTATCGCTGTAGACACGTCTAGGGAAACGCAAGTGCATAGAAAAGATACTATCGGGTAAAGTCTTCATACTACCATACCCCCTTATATGGTTGATCCTGCTTAAGGTATTTCACACACATTTAATATACTCTTAGAGGCCTTGTAATAGTCTTCATACTACCTTACTTGTGCGTTGCCTTAACAGAATATTAAATAGACGGTGGGTTCGTGTAATCCGTTCATGACTTAGGAAATACTTACACAGATCATCACAAGTGTGACAAGACAACATGATTAGGAGAAGCAATCTGATAAGTAGTGCATGATTAAGTAAATACATTCAATTATCATAAAGTTATCACCCGTAGATTAGATATTAGTTAGTTTAGTAATTAGTTAAACAAACCAACCTCTCAAACCATAGATTTATCTGCTTTCATAAAACATAAAAACACAAAAATAATCTTCTCTCAACCTTTAGAATTCTATTAGACCATGATCGAGCCTTCCCAGCCTATTCCCCTAAAGAACGATAACAACCCCCGAGTCTTGCCTATACTATTACTACAACGGTTAGGTGTTGCCTAGGGAGTTGTAAAACTTCGTGTAGAAGTCCTACGACGACCGCATCAACAATACATATGTAAGAGTGTTCGGAACGGTCGTGCCGTTCGTTGGCGCCAAGGAACGGCGCACTGTTTCAGTGCTTGCACCGTTCGGTCTCGCGCCGTTCCTAACAGCCCACACGGTTCTAATATCTTTTTTTTAAATCTAGCCGTTTGGAGGAGCATTTTTTTTTGAAAAAAATACCCTAAAAATCCTATTTTTACCCTTTAAAAATTTTATAAATACCTCTTTATTATTTCATATTTCACACACACTTCCAATATATATTCTACTTCTCTAATACTCAATTTTCATTCAACTATGGATCCAAATAATCCCAACACTTTCGACACAACCAACACATACGATCATTACGATGTTTATTTTCAAAGTGAATATGACCGATATATGCGGGATTATGAGGCGTATCAACATTTTGTAGCTTTGTGTGAGCAAGAAGCCGAGGGTTCGAGATCGGGTCCAACGAGGAGGAGGACATACATACCTCGTGAACGAGAAGATGCGGAACAACGGTTAATCGACGACTATTTTGGCGACAATGAGTTTCTTCCTAAATATCCGAAAGAAAATCTTAGGCGAAGGTATTGTATGAGCTCTACACTCTTTAATAAAATAGTCAACAATATCTTAAGTTATGATGTTGAGCCTATTCCCGAGTACTTTACTTATTTTAGACAACGTTACGATGTGACCGGTCATAACAGTATTGGTCCTATTTTGAAGTGCACATCAGCCATACGCCAATTGGCGTACGACACTGCACCTGATGCATTTGATGAGTATTTGCAAATTGCTGAACGTACTTCATGAGAATGTTTAGATAACTTTACTAAATGCATACATGTTTTATACGTTGAAAAGTTTTTAAGGAAACCCACTGCAGGGGATATTCAAAAAATGTATGAATTGCACGAACAAAAACATGGACTCCCGAGAATGCTTGGGATTATTGATTGTATGCATTGGGAATGGAGAAACTGCCCAAAGTCATTACATGGGCAGTTCAAAAGAAGGGATCATAAATACCCAACTATTATGTTAGAAGCTGTTGCGGATCAAAAATTATGAATTTGGCATGCATATTTTGGGGTCCCGGGGGCGAATAATGATCTAAATGTTGCTAGAAATGATAAAAAGTGACGATCTTATTGAGATCGAGTCTTGTAATAATTAGAAAAATAATATTGTGTAATAGGTTAGATGAAAGGTCCGTGACTAAAATAAGTCACGAAACCTGGCTAAATAGTCAAAGTCTAAAAGACAAGAGCACCTTGCTCATACTTGTACAATGGGTATAAATACCCCACCACCTTCTCATTAGTGAGGTGTTTCTTCTAATCTCATTCTAATCATTTTCTCTAATCGTCCTCCTCTCTCTTTCTCTCTCTACTTTCTATCTTTCTCTTTCTCTCTCTAAATTATATAAGCATACACACTACACCTAAACACACACTCTATTGCTTATTGATCTTAAATTCAAGACTTCACAAATGTGTTATATGGTTCTTCATTATTTGATGATGAACTTGTTGATAGAGCTTCAGAATGTCCATTTGTAGTAAACAGACATACATATAGGAAATGTTACTATTTACCCGACAGTATTTATCCAGCATGGTCTACGTTTGTCAAAACGTTTTCTATTGCAAGGGATGAAAAAACCTTGAAGTTTAAAAGAGTTCAAGAAGGTGCAAGGAAAAATATTGAACGAGCTTTCGGAGTCCTACAAGGTCGTTGGGAAATTATACGACAGCCTGCTCGTGCTTATCAAATCAACACGCTGAAACACGCTGAAAAGAATGCATGTATTGTTGTCTAATATTTAATGATATTGGACTAACGAATGATTGAATGAAACATGAAGAGAATTTGTTCGTTATCCAGCCGAACTTTCAACGAACCTCCTCTTTGGCTCGAAGAAGCTAATTAACATTCTTAGGAAGTCAAAAGAACTTCGATATAGGAAAAATCACAACGATCTTCGACAAAGACCTAGTGAAGCATTTATAGTGGAATATTCACTATTTTGTAAATTTTTAATTTCTTGTTTACACTTACTATATGTTTTATTTTATGTAATATGTTCTTTATTAATGAATTTTATTTTTATATAAAAGAGAGGAAAAGAAAAATTGGCCAACGGCACCAGAAAATGTGGTGATAACGGATGCCCCAGTAAATGTGATGTCGTTCAGTTTCTGGTGGCCGTTGGAGTCATTATTACTGATCAGTGACATTAACTTTTGTAGAAACTTTGCCAACGACACTAACCGTACGGCTTCATTGTTCCAGCTCTCTTAAGACCACATATAAAGAAACAGCCACTTACCAACTTTTATGTTTGGAGTGTAAAACACGCGCGTAGTGATTTGATTTGTCTAAAGAAATTGAAGTCGTGTAGGTAACAACTTTTTAAAAAGGCTAAGAGTCAAAGTTACGAAATGGTCCTTAGGTATTCTTTCACGGTTACTTCTGCCCCCGTGCCTTTTAGCATAAAACATTTCTGTAATATATAGTGTGCTTTGTTTAAAACAAGCAAATGAACCCGCGCGTTGCGGCGGGGCTAATTTTTTTCCGAATAAATTTTTTTATATTTTGGGGGGTTTTTTTTGGGCGATGCGTTATGCGGGGATAATTTTTAATATTTATTTTACTTTTGTTTTGTATGATTCGGGGAAAAAAAATTTGCTTTGGGACGGGCTAATTTTTTCCCGAATATTTTCTTTTTTTGGGACGATTTTGTAATTTTTTTTACGGGAATTTTTGTGTAAGAAAATCGTAAATAGTTAAAAGGTGAGGGTCCGTTTTTTATTTTTTTTACTTTGGGCCAGATTTTAAGCTATTTTTTTTTTTTTTTTCTTTTTTTTTTGGTATTTTTTTTTGGCTAAGTTTTTCCCGGATAATTTCTTTTTTTGTATGATTCCGGGTTTTTTATTTTTGCCGTTGTGACGAGGTTATTTTTTTCCCGAATATTTTCTTATTTTGGGACGTTCGATATCTATTATTTGGGCCAAGAATTAAAAAAAGTCGTGAACATAAAAACTTGACGTGTCCTTTTGTTTAATTGTTTTTACGTTATTTTTGTGTAAAAAATCGTAAATAGTTAAAAGTTGAGGGACCGTTTTGTATTTTTTTTTACTTTAGCCAGATTTCAGGCTAATTTTGGGCTAGTTTTTTTTTTACTTTGGGCCAGATTTTGGGCCACATTTTATGCGAATTTTAGGCTAGTTTTTGTCGACAAATTGTGTATATAAGTATAATTTTCTTTTACATATGTCTTATGTTTTGGGGCCTCATTTCTATATCTTCCTTACTCTAATGACGAGGTTGGCAGTGAACAAAGAACATGAGGGCTAGAGAAGAGTTGGTGTAGAGTAGGTAAACATGTTTTTTTTAAGCCTTACAATAGGGAGAAAAACACAACTTTATGAAGTATGATGCCTGAAGGATTGACCTACAATGTATCATCGACGATAATATCGTATCCGCTTATGAAAAAGGACAGAAGTAAGTTTGGTAAGAGCCTCAGGTGTAGTAACACCATAACATCATTTTTTTGCCGCCACATCAGCATAACACCAACACCAACACCACTCCCCTAATCATAACACCATTCACCTCTTTATTTTTATAAAACACCCTAAACATTTATTTCATTCATTTAATAAACTAATCATTTCATTCATTAAATTCAAATACACATTACAATACTAAAAAAAAAACACACATTAAAATAAAAAAATAAAAAAATAAACACACACACTATATTCACACACACACAAACGCATACACACACAAAATAAACACACACACTAATGCACATATATATAGTGTGATGCACACACACTATTAAATTAAAAACAAACATACTTTTTTCTTCTTCTTCGTTCTCACCTGCACACACACTATTCACACACACACACACACAAACGCATACGCACACACACTAATACACAGCCATATGAGTTTTTTGTAACTTTTCAAAAATAAGGGGGTAAATTAAAAACAGCTATATAGCCGTTGGAGGGGGCAAAACGATTTTTTTTTTAAATTACACCCCCAACGCACGTTGACCGGCCAACGCCGAGCCCAACGCCGTTGGGCAACGCCGGTGTGCGGTGTAGTAACGCCGGCCAACGCAGCCCAACGTCGTTGCCGGCGTTACTACACCTAAGGCTTTAAGAAGCAAAAGGAAAACAAAACATAATGTGGTATTTGGAAGTCACATACTCACATATACTTGTAATAAATGTGTTATTTTAAGTCTAAAGATAAAGAGGCCAACCTATATACCAAAAAAATAAAATAAAATTGAGCATAGTCTAGAAGGCGAAATTATTTTTGATATGGAGAAATGTAAAGGTTAGAAAATAATATAAGGATCATTCTTGTAGTTTTTAAAGTTAAGTAGTTGTGCACAAAACCAAAAGAATGTACTACAGTAGTAATTTGTGGCGGGAGTGAAAATAGCATATTATCTCTTTAAATTACATTCTAGCATTTTCAGCCATTCATGATTCTCACCAAACATAAACACATATATTCCTTGTCTCCTGATGAAAGTAATTTTCACAAAACAAAGTCAGGGGGTGTTTGTTTATCCTTTTATGTGTCTTATAAGATTATTTAGTTTTCGCCTTATATTTTAATATTTTATAACTCTTAATTTTCCAGCTTGTTTTTTATAAGTTTATTATGATATGATAAAAATATATAAGCTCTTAAATATCAAAATAAGCCGAAAAATTAAAGCGCATAAAATATAAGCCAAATTCAAATAAACTTATAAGCCCACATATAATTGATCCGCTGATATTTGAAATAGCAATTTATCTGATTAGTATGAATTTTGCTTAACTTAATGTATATAAAGGACTTCTTATTGTAAGCTGTGGATGACGCGATGGCTTACTTTTGTTGTAATTCATGTCGTAAACGAAACATTATATCGTAAAATGAAATACATAGGTCGTAAGATGGTCTAATATAAGGTGAGAGATACTGACTTTGTTGTCTTTTAGGTAAAACATGCAAATTAAAGTATTTTATAGACTACAATTGTAAACATGTAATAATTTGTAATACTCCCTCCGTCCCTAAATAAGTGTCAACTGTTGACTTTTAAAGTCTTTTTTATCAACTTTGACTTTAAATCATTTTGATTGTGTTATATAATACTTAATGAAAATTATAATAATGAAAATACATGTAAAACTCAATCTATTCATATATTTTGCATCAAATATTATATAACACAAAAAAGAAATGTAAGGTAAAGTTGCCAAGAAAGAATGGACTTTATAGTCTAATAGTGCAACTTATTTTAGGGAACGGCAGGGCAAAGAACTATATAATTCAATCGTGCCTCTTGTCCTTTTAGGATTCTATGATTTTCTTGTTGATTACAACTTTACAAGCAAAACTACAAAATAACAGCCAGTTTCTAGTCGTCTTAAGTTAATTTAAAAAGTAGGTAATCATAACTCTTATTATAGTAATACACATTACAAAAGCTATACTACGTCGTTTTGGCCACACTTCTACAGTGAAATGAACAGTAACCGGCCCACTGGGCTCGGTTACTGTTCATCGGCCAAAAAAAAAAAAAACTTTATAATCCCGCTCCCCTTCTTTGGCCAAAAATAAGAAAAAAAAATTTACGGGACGTACTCTCATTTTTAACTATTTACGGCTTTCTATCGGCTTGGGCAAAAAAAAAAAACGCGCGATTGTCATTTAATATAAGAACAAAACAAAGCCCACTGGGCTCGGTTACTGTTCATCGGCCAAAAAAAAAAAAAAAAAAAACTTTATAATCCCGCTCCCCTTCTTTGGCCAAAAATAAGAAAAAAAAAAATTACGGGACGTACTCTCATTTTTAACTATTTACGGCTTTCTATCGGCTTGGGCCAAAAAAAAAACGCGCGATTGTCATTTAATATAAGAACAAAACAAACTATCAAACATGAGACCGAAAAAATAAACCCGCACAAAATAATATGAAAAAAAAAATTGCTCATTTTAAAAGTGGTACTACGTCGTTTTTGACTAGCTTCTCTAATAAATATGGAACAGTACCCGGCCCACTGGGCTCGGTTACTGTTCATCGGCCCGGAAAAAAAAAAACTTTATAATCCCGCTCCCCTTCTTTGGCCAAAAATAAGAAAAAAAAATTTACGGGACGTACTCTCATTATGGTAATACACATTTTAAAAGTGTTACTACGTCGTTTTAGCCTTGCTTCTACAGTAAAATGAACAGTACCCGGGCCACTGGGCTCGGTTACTGTTCATCAGAAAAAAAAAAACCTTTATAATCCCGCTCCCCTTCTTTGGCCAAAAAATAAGTAGAAAATTTTAGGGACGTACTCTCATTATACTACGTCGTTTTTGCCTTGCTTCTACAGTAAAATGAACACTACCCGGGCCACTGGGCTCGGTTACTGTTCATCGGCCCAAAAAAAAAAAAAAAACTTTATAATCCCGCTCCCCTTCTTTGGCCAAAAATAAGAAAAAAAATTTACGGGACGTACTCTCATTATATACATACACATTACAAAAGTAATACGACGTCGTTTTTTACGTCGTGCTACAGTAATATGAACAGTGTTCGGCTCAATGGGCTCCCAGTTTGGGCCGGCCCACTTTTTTTTTAATCGTCGTGCTACAGTAATATGAACAGTGTTCGGCCCAATGGGCTCCCAGTTTGGGCCGGCCCACTTTTTTTTAAATACGCAATACAAAAAAAATACTCGACACAATATAAAAAATGAAAAAGTACAAAAGTACTGACTTATTCATATCAAAACTACCGCGTCATGAGGCCCAACACAATGCTCATTTTAAAAAAAACATCCGCCACAAAATTAATATTAATAAAAAAATATGTTCGGCACAAAAAGTGCTACGGACGTCGTTTTTTACATACGTCGTGCTACAGTAATATGAACAGTGTTCGGCCCAATGGGCTCCCAGTTTGGGCCGGCCCACTTTTTTTTTTTTAAATACGCAATACAAAAAAAAATACTCGACACAAAATAAAAAAAAAGAAAATTACAAAAGTACTGACTTATATAAAAAAACCACTATTAAACATAAGACCAAAAAAATAAACCCGCACAAAATAATATTAAAAAAAAATTAATTGTTCGCACAAAAGTGATACAACGTCGTTTTTTACGTCATGCTAACCGAATATGGCCACTTTTTTTTTTTATAAATACGCAATATAAAAAAAAATACTCGGCACAAAATAAAAAAAGAAAATTACAAAAGTACCGACTTATTTAGATCAAAAAATACCCGCGCCATGAGGCTTCCCGAAAAAATAAACCCGCATAATTACAACTTTACAAGCAAAACTACAAAATAACAGCCAGTTTCTAGTCGTCTTAAGTTAATTTAAAAAGTAGGTAATCATAACTCTTATTATAAACACTTATTACGTAGTAGTATATTTTATTTGATGAAGTATAATTCTTCAAAAAGTCTTTGACTAGTAATTAAGTGTTTAAAATACTCTCTCCTATGACAAAATTCAATGACTTTATTGGTGCCACAAATATTTTTCGTAATAACTCGGTATTTAAGCTTTGATGGAGAAAAGAATTTTGAATACTTTACCTTGCTGTTTAAAATAGCAATATATTAAAATAACTAGAGTAGGAACATAAATATGGTGTCAATAAAGCAACGTAATAAATTTCAAAAAAAGAAGGTAAATGGCTTCTGGACACAGAGTAAGATTCATCAAAGAAATACGTTTCATGTTTTTTCCTTAATAACTTCTCTTACGAAAACTGAAAGGTAAAGATTGATCCGTGCATAACGGCAGAAAGTTAAAGCAACGAATAAGCATAGCTGCGAAATTGTTATTACATGTTTCGTGTTTAGAGTGAATAAGGTCAAACATTTCAATAACATAATTATAAACATAATTTTAAAAAATTGATCAAACATTTCAACATAATTTTAAAAACTAATAAAGTTGTCGTTAAATGAAAATTCTTATTTCTTTTTAAAGGAATGTGATATTTAAAAGGCAATGTGTCTAGATCAAAGATTTCAACATCTTTTTTTCTCAACCACCGCTTTCTAATTTAAAATCAAGAATTAGAAGCCAAAACTCTTTGTTAAAACCAAATAGTACAAGCATATATGCATATGGCTTTTTCCCAATAACCACAGATATATTCATCTACCCACTCCACTCACATATGTACCACTAGAAACAATGTAGATACAATGTCCTTTTGAAAAGTATGTTAGACTTGAACGAAGTAAATTATAACCGGATTTCTTTTTACTATTCATGGGAACAAAATAGTAACACACCAAAAATGTGGCGGTAGGTTATTAACACTGTGCGGTTTATGGACTTATCTAAGCCATTCAATTCACAAGTTCAGGAACTTCATTTGAACGCCATTTACACTAATTATATCATAGAATGCGTGCAATTGTGTCTGGCGTGAGTAAACGACAAATGTGAAAAACGAACCTAAACTATACCTAATATAATATGAAGTTTTTTACATGTTTGACGAGTTCTTACCTTCTTGTTTAGTATGATGGAAATTAGGCTTCACCTATTCTCTTCCAGTATTGTTTGAAGTGGTAAATATCACAGGGGATGAAACAAAATGTAACAACACGAAAAACCCAGCATGGAAGATGATCCTATGCTTATATAGATGTAAGTGGACGATTCAATTACCCATAGTGTCTACAGACTGTACCAAAATTCAAGATAAGCTGACCCGTTTGCCAAACCCGAATGCACTTTAGACCAGATAAAGCGACTAACACCAGGAAACTCAACAATTACCAAGACCATATTTAAAGCAGACTGAAGTTTACCTGCTACCTTTAACGGTTTAATCATCAAACACATTGGAACCAACAGTAGAGCTCCTATTTCAGCAGTTGCAAAATTTATAACTGACATTAAGCACAGCCCGATAAATGCAGCCAATACCATGACTGATTTCAGAAGAGCCCATTGAGTGGAACGGTACCCGGAAAACACAAGGAAGACAGAAAGGATAATAACTGAAAGGGCACCCCAGAGAGAAAGGCGCGCCACTGGTTCAGAGTCAGAGCCGGTTATTTGGTATAGGAAATAAGGAATTACGGAGACGATGGCTCCCCATAATTGAGTTAGAAATATGGTTTTTGAATGGTAAAGCCATCTCCAAGATTTAAATGGTTTATTATTTTCTGAATTAGGGTTTGATTTAGCGGCATCGGAGAATAGGTAAGCGGCGAGAACGGGCAGCGGGGCAACGAGGAGCAAGAATGCAATCATATAGACTCCAACGGATATAAATTTGTTTGATGATGTTAATAAGTATAAGAAAAATGATTGGTGGAACTTCTCTAGGAGGTTATTGACTGACCGTATAACTCCTTCAATCAATCTGCGTTTAAAAAGTACATAAGAAATATTACTTGAAACAGTCCTTAATATCTTAGATAAGCAAAAATAAAATCTCATGCATTATTTTGATGCAGTATTATGGCAATAACGAAAAAATAGATAGAAATGCATATGCAGATTTTATCCAACAAGCAGAGGTCTATTCAGATTTACATAAACAAAACCTAGCTTAGATAGACCTTTTATAAGCCCCATGGCCAAATATAGCCTTTAAATGTCTTTATTGTCATTACAATTGTTGCAATATATATACTATTAGTCTCTTTCTGATAAAGATACTAGTATACTACCATGATCTGTAAACTCTTTTCTGAGGGTTTTGTAGCAAGAATGATGTAGTTTTTGCATCTACTCATATCTTAAAGTGGATTCTTTGAGAGGAAAAGATACTGCTGTTATTGAGAACCTGGATATCCAGAAAAAAAAGGATATAGCTCTTCTACGGAAATTTGGATATCTAGATACAGACTTAACAATGTTCCTAATAATTTTTTCCAGTATTATCATGCAGATTCACCCCAAGATTTCTAAGCCAATGAAGACTTTCAGAAATAGAGTCCCTTCTAACTTTGTTAACCGTAATGGCTTATGCTGTAAACAATATGTTAGATACTTAGGGTGTGTGTGTGTGTGTGATAATCATGGATATCTTCTAGAATCATGTAAAAGTCCACTTTCCGTATAAAGTATTTCGACCCTATCAAATGCCTGGGTTGCACGAAATCTCTATCGGGATAAGACTAGAAGAGAAACACTTTGTGTTCTAGGCACAAGATCACAAAGCAAGAAGATTAGAGGAATTGTATGTGTTTTCCATCTTATGTTTTCCATCAGGATAGTTATTTGCAGTTAAAGTTGGTTGTAACCGAATTAAACCAACTTTCTGACACAAAAGTTACGGCGTAACCATATGCCAGGTTACTGCGTAAACCCTGCAAACTCAGTCCTTATAGATTACATGTTAACTCAACAAGCGTGTACTCCACACTCTCCTAACTTGTTACCGAGCCGAACATGAAACCTCATCGGTCTCCAGTAAATCATCATTACGACAAATGGCCTGATGACACTAAAATCACAACAATTCCCTGCAACTCAGTCCTTATTAGATTACAGTTAACTCAACTCAAGCGTGTACTCCACACTCCTCTAACTTGTTACCGAGCCGAACATGAAACCTCATCGGTCTCCAGTAAATCATCATTACGACAAATGGCCTGATGACACTAAAATCACCAACAAATCCCCCCCCCCCCCCCCCCACCCAAATTTTAGTGTAATCTTTGATTTACTAAAACATATATAAAGATGTATGCTATTTTGTTAAAACAAACATAACGAAACAAACAAATGCATAAATAAAAATGTCTTGCGATTGAATTTTCATCTTAGTATAATACACATTCTAAATATTCGAAAATCGGGGTGTCGTAACGATTGAACCGTCATTCTCATTTGAATTCCGAAGATACTATACACATTCGGTTTCTAAAACAACTCTAAAAGTTCATTTAACTTGACACTTTACAAGCCATGTGTCCCAATCCATTAAATGAATCATATAAGAAGCTAAGTCTAGCTTTCTTGAAGCGGCTAAACTTCATGTTCACATAGGTGGTCCCTTCTGGGCACTTTTTCAAAAGAATCATTAAGAAGGTAAACTTCAACCTAACCATCACTTGCAGGTCTGAACACATACTTGGGATGAATACATGTGTTCCAATCTCTAGCTATGAGCTTTCCACATTGAATTCAACTTCTAACGTCGTATTAGAAGGGAATTGGGTATCTCATAGGTAGTAGATTTATATGGACTTTAATCCCATCCCTATCATTGACTTATTCACTAAGTCCCTAGCTTAACTCTTCATCAAGTAGTTAGCTAAATTACGTTGCAACTTTATAATCTCAATAGAGATCACCTTTTCATGATTAACATCCTAATCATACTATGTCTAACACCTAAGTGTCTAGACTTCCCATTAAATACCTGACTATATTGCCTTATGCTCATGAGGTAACACTATCTTCATCGGACTAAATATGGTACCAATGGTTGCGGCCCATATTTGGAATTTCAATGTATCAAGTTTCTTAGCAATTCTGCTTCTTTACTGTAGCAGCCAATGCTACAAACTCAGATTCCATAGTAGAACCAGTGATGCATGTTTGCTTCTTGGAAGCCCATCGATATAGCACCTCTCCGTAGCTGGAATCCCATCCACTCGTAGAAGATGAATCTTCAACATAATTTATCTAACTAGCATCTGTATAACCATCGTATAACCATCTAACACTGAAGGATATCCAACATATGATAAATCATAATCCTTAGTACCTCTCAAGTACTTAAACACCCTTGTTATTGCTTTCCAATGCTGTCACTACTCAATCTACCAACAACATATGCAATATCCGTATAGTACTCTGTCAGATCTATCATAAGCAGCCAGTAGTCTCTTGAGTATTTTCTCAATATAAGGTGATTGTGTAATGACAATACCCTTTATTTTCATTGAGAACTTTGATGACAATTTATAATGATCATTGGGTGGTTAAAGTTAGTTAAAACTGAATTACCAAACTAACTTACATGGGATTTTTTTTTAAATTTTTTTTATTTTTTTTTTTTTTTTTTTTTTAAAATAAAACAACAATTTTGTTTTTTTTTTTTAATTTTTTTTATTTTTTTTTTTCACAAAAAAAAAACTTTTTTAAAAAAAAAAAGGCGTAACCATCACGGCGTTTCGGCGTAATATCTAAAGACCTTTTCCAATGTTACGGCGTAACTAAAAGTTTAAGTCGAAACAGAAGTTCACCCAATTAGTTTACGGCGTAAACCATATGTATAGGTTACGGCGTAAACAACCAAAACTTCTTAGTTTTATCAACTTGATTTTGGTCAGTCCCGAAACCAACATGTCATCAACATATAAGCAAATTATAGCACCTTTACCAGAGTTATCAAATTTGCTATATACATACTTGTCAGATTGGTTTAAAAGAAAACCACTTGACAACACAACCTCATCAAACTTTTGATGCCACTGCTTAGGTGCTTGTTCTCAACATACAATACTCTTAAACCAGGCTTCACACCTTTATGGCTCATTCCCCGGCATTAACAATCACTTTGGTTGCTTCTTATACACCCTTTCATCCAATTCAACCATTTCATCCATTTTATGGTTCACTAGATGTGTATAGCGCTAAATCTAACAACAATCCTAATCAGTAGTGATACGAACAACGTGGTGCATAGATATCGAGTATCCATCCTTTCCTTTTGTCTAAGCCTTGGTTACAATCAAGCTTTAACTTGTCATTGTTATTTCGACTTTCATCTTCCTTTTGAGATCTTTGCAACCGCTAAGTTTGCTAACAGTGGTATAAATCAGATAAAACCCCATATAACCTATATTGTTATCCATAATAGAACCATCTATCATCATTTGCTCTTTCCTGAAAGCAGATCACGAATTGCATAACTTCATTATAGGTTATTGGATCTTCCTCAATACTATAGCAATATGAGTATTGTGATCCAACTTGACCTCTCGATCCCTCAACTAAATATAGCTGAAAATCAGAACCGTATGATTTAGCTTTCCTAGCTCTTGTATCTCTACGGGGTTCACGAGTCTCACTTGGTACATCATGAGAATGATCATCCCTTTAAGATTCTTCCAAATTTAGTCTAGGTATCGGAGAGAAACGGTTCTCATCAAATATAGCATCTCTTGATTCTATAATGGAGTTTATAGAAACAGAGTCATTAGGTTCAATAACATAAAACCAAATGCTCAGCATATCCAACAAAGATGCAATCAATACCTTTTTCACCTAAAGTTTTCTTTTCGGGTCAGGTAGCCTAACAACGGCCCTACAACCCCAAACTCGCAAATATGACAAGTTCGGTCGTTTCTTATACCAATGTTCATATGGGGTAGTCTTGTTCCTTTTATTAAGAACCCTATTTAATAAATAGCAAGCCGTTAACACGGCTTCTCCCCAGAACCCCTTACTCAAAAATGGAATTAAACATTTCCATTTAAATATAAAATATGGTATTCCTTTTGTCATTGTATGATTCATTAACCTTAAACCCACCAGACAAAAGCCTTAGACCTTAGAAAGAGAAATACAAGTATATAAAACTACTCATTTGTCCTTCAATTCAATTATGTCGTAACCTCCGTTACCCCGTAAACTCATCCTGAGTATGAAACTCATTTTATTTCATGGACACTTCATTTTCCAAAACCCACCGATCAAGACAACATGTCTTACTTATACATCACGGTAAATCTTGAGGAAAAACAACGAAGATATTCTTCATCTTATCTTTATTAAGGAGAGAATAAATATTAAACGGGTCTTCTGATTGTTTACCATTTTGCTCACTAGATACACCACCATCCTTAGATTTTGGATTCTCTTCCTCAACCTCTGTATCAGATACCCTACTAACATCATTTTCTCCGTGTACCTCCTCATCACTCTCACCGAAATCCTTCTTAAAAACTTCTTCACATTCTTCATCTTCTGAGTTACTTTCCTCATCATTTTGATCATTCAAATCTGGAGTCCAACCCGGAATCTCTATGGCTCGCACCCAATGCGTCTTACCTTTATAATTAATTTTAAATGATTCAAATATGTGAGACATACTCTTAGTGAGAACACAAAGTCTTTTGAGGATTTACGATCCTTACTCTTAGGTCGCCAATCATATAATCGTGTTTAATGTAATTTGTTTTGTGTCGTATACGAACCCAATATTTACGGTCTTTCTTTTGTCATTACTACAAACATATCGACAACCGACAACGGCTATCATACCTTCGTCACTCTATTAATATTAGTTACCTAGCTTTATCTCTAATATCGAAAATCATCGCCCTATCTCTCGCTTCATGATATCCGTGATACCGTGGATGGGTATTTTCACAATAAGTTAATCATCACCTTTGTATACCAACAACTTTATTGTGACACTCGGTAGATTTCGATATATTATCACATATGTGGAGGCCACAAAAATTAAGACATTTTTATTCATAATATAGGGTTTACGCAAGGCCGTCACATGAATTTTGGTGGCCTTATGCCACCACCACAAATAGCTCTTAACCACACACACAAAATATAGATGTTTCAGTAATGCATGGACTAATTAAACTGAAGCCTCATATTGTGTGTGTGTATATATAATAGAAGTGTATAAAACTTTATGGCCCTCGTCAAGCGATGACTCTGTGCAATAACACATCTTGCACTCCCTTAAAAACGGTCCTGGATTTACGGGGATGATGGTTGGCTATCAATTATTATTGTTTTCTAGCTTTGATTTATTTCTATCTTTTATTATCAACTATTATCGTCTTTTATATTCTTTTTATTTGTTATGTTAAAATAGATGGGATTTAAAGCGATAATGTTCATCATAGAATATAACATGTGGAAATTTTTTCATAAAATATCAAAACAAATTTTATAGATAGGATTTAGCGGATGTTCTTTATCAAAACATGACATGAAGAATCACATGTTAGAAAACGAGGGTGTAAGTAGATGTGATAATCCTTGATATCTTGCTATAATCGTGTTGAGTTCACTTTTCGTATAAAGTATTTCGACCTTATCAAATGTCTGGGTTGCATGAAATCTCTATCGGGATAATTCTAAAAGAGAAACACTTTGTGTTCTAGGCACAAGATCACAAAGCAAGAAGATTAGAGGAATTGTATGTGTTTTTCGTTCTATGTTCTATCTATGAGACCCAATGTATTCCTGTGAATATAACACAAGAAAAATAGGACAGTTTTTATGCAGTTAATGTTGGTTAAAACCGAATTTAACCAACTTTCTGACACAAAGGTTACGGCGTAACCATATGCCAGGTTACGGCGTAAACTATGAAAACACTTTTACGGCGTAATTAACTAATTGGTTACGACGTAAACCTTGCAAACTCAGTCCTTATAGATTACAAGTTAACTCAACAAGCGTGTACTCCACACTCCCCTAACTTGTTACCGAGCCGAACATAAAACATCATCGGTCTCCAGTAAATCATCATTACGACAAATGGACTGATGACACTAAAATCACCAACAAATCCCTCCTCATTTTAGTGTAATCCTTGATTTACTAAAACATATATAAAGATATATGCCATTGTGTTAAACAAACATAACGAATCAAACAAATGCATAAATAAAAATGTTTTGCGATTGAATTTTCATCTTAGTATAATACACATTCCAAATATTTGAAAATCGGGGTGTCGTAACGATTGAACCCGTCAATCCATTTGAATACCTGAAGATACTATACACATTCGTTTCTACAACACTCTAAAATTCGTTTACTTGACACTTTACAAGCCATGTGTCCTAATCCATTAATGAACATATAGGAAGCCAAGTCCAAGCTTCTTGAAGCGGCTAAACTTCATGTTCACATAGGTGGTTTCTTTTAGTCATGCCTTACTGCACTTTTTCAAAAGAACCATTACGAAGGTTGTAACACCCTCAAATCTGAGTACGCAGCGGAATGTTGAATATCCGAGGGCGTTACTTTATGAATCAATAGCACAAGATAAGAGAACGACCACTAACGTGTCGTTTTAATAAGATACATTGGATTAACAAAATACTTGTTCATTACATAAGCTCATGGCTTCAAATTGTTCGACAATGTAAGTAAAGATTTCGGTTTATAACAAGTGTTCCCAAAATGTAATACGCCTAAATCTTTAGTACTGACTCTTTCCATAGAGTGACCCCCAATGTATCTGAGCACCCCGTGCCTTATTGACTTGAGAAAACATGCTTAAAATATCAACATAAAGTTGATGAATTCATAGGTTTATGTAAATCAATAGTAGGACCGCAATATTTCCAAGTGTATGATTAAGCAACAAATGCAAACATCATAAAAAGTACTCCCTCCGTCCCATATTAAGTGTCCATTTTTGACTTTTTAAAGTCTTTTTTCTTCAACTTTGACCTTAATTAT
>BQNB010009309.1:8507-87185 GCA_026074375.1 Tanacetum coccineum | reverse complement strand
AACTCTTGTTCAATCCTTGAATCCTCAAACCCATGCGTTTTTAGTTAAAACCCTAAAAACGACATGTTTTGATTTTCTAGCTAACGAATCCTTTTTCTAAACTTTTGTATTCAAACTGTTTAACATAAACTTATGAATTTCACTCAACCTTTATGTTGACTTTTTAGTATGTTTATCTCAGGTAACTGAGCATCTTATGGCACGAAGTGGCACGGACTTGAAGATGGCTAAACTGTTATCATTCAAACTTTATGTTTTCTTGTAGGTTTTAGGACCTCTGTTTGTAAAAACTCTAATGAAATAATGAATGATAACTTATCTTTTAAAAACGTCTCTTTTGAGTCGTTTTCTATGATTATGACTGTTGTACTATGAAATAATACCTCAGAATAGCTTTCGCTGCTATATGTCAAAAATGGGGGTGTTATATAGTGTGACCATTTTAATCTTTAGCGGCATAATAATATCGGTGTGATAGTTTTTTCCCAATCAAAAGCTCATGGGTTTAAGCCCCGTTAGGAACAATGTAACAATTTACGATTGATGTGATTTTATGGGAACATACATAAAACAAAAATGCTAATTCCTCCTATAAAATCTTCCTACTAATCTTCCTGCACACAGAATCCTGACAAGTGGCAGAACTGACAGTTTAGGTTTGGAGAGATAATAAGTGGAAAAAATGTATGTTTTATGATTGTGTGTGTAGAAGGATAAGTATGATGTTTTTGTAGTGAGAGTTTGGCTTTAAAACTATTATTTTCCTTTCTAAAAAATTGTACCTTAATTTTTTTATATCAAAGAAACAAAATCCTAAAATCATATGTTTATTTGGTTTTGCACCAATAACAAACATAAAATACATAATCGTAAGTATCTTTGTTCGTATAAACTAGGGTCTTGATACGACACGTTAAACAACATGAAGTTAAACAGGTTTGGGTTGAAGATATACAAGTTTGGATAAAAAACAAATCAACCCGTATAACTCGTTTAAGTATATACAAGCCTCTAAAATTAAATATATAACTTGAATTTTATGTTGGATTTGGATTAAATGTATTTTGTTATATACTTAATAAGACTGATTTACGATTATAATTAATACATTATTGAAATTGTCGTATAAATATTTATATGCTATGTCTATCATTTTTTGCATTTAAATTAGTTAAATCGACAAACCAACAACCTTATTCACCGCTTGACCTATTTACTTAAACAGGTTAAACGTGTCACACGTGTTATATACAGGTCTTGGTTAAGTCTTGGTTAGGGTTGAGTTTCTTGACACGATTAATAAATGGGTCGTGTTTGGGTAGAGGTTATAATAACCCATCAACCCGCGAACCCGAATACGTCAACACGAACACGACTTGATTGCCACCCTTAGTATAAACCAAGCCAAAACTATTGTTATATTTTGTTGGGATTAAAAGCCTTCTTGAAGTTACTGCTGCTAAGGTTTGTGTTACTGCTGCTAAGCAAAAGTTAGTGATGTTCATTAACTTTAATGAAAAATATTCTAAGTAGTTAGTGCTGCTAATATAAAGTTCGTACTGCTAGTTCACAATTACTACTGTTAGTAAATATTAGTAGTGCTTGTACACAATTAATGCTGCTGGTGTATAAGTTACTACTGTTGGTGCTAAGTTAATGCTGCTAGTACAAAAGTTACAACTGCTCAAAGATTAAGACTGCTGAAAGAGTTTCTACTGTCAGAAGAGAATGGATAAAGACAGAAGAAAGGATAAAGATTGATTGGAGATCAAGATTATTTACGTGATAAGTATTAGTTATTTATAGAATAGATCATAGAGAATATTCTATATCTTAGGAATATATTGTAAATCAACTAGGACTCCTTGGTGTATAAAAGGAGGTCCTAGGGCATAGAGTTTTTATCACAATCATCACAATCTCAATCATCTTTTGTTTTTGATATCGTTATAACTTCAAGGTTTTGTAACCATAATACTAGGAGAGTATTCGCATTATTTGTAATAATAATATTGAAGTTTTTATTGTTGAATTATATTGTCTTGTGTTACTGTTTCATTAAGAATTCTTCTAATATTAAAGATTAGATTCCGCATAATCTTTAATACATTCACATAAAGTTTCTACTATAGTTGTGTTAGATTTATCTAATATAACTAAACCTTAAACAAGCTTAAGGAATTCGATCTATTGAAGTGGGATCCAACAAGAGGTATCCTACATCCTGGGACAACAAGTAGTATCAGAGCTTGTTGAGAAGCTTTGAATAAGAAGAACCTATTTGAATACACAAGATCTCTTTGCTAGAAGATATGGACTCAGAATCTGCATATATGGTGGCTGCATCCAAGGTTCCAATGCTCAAACCTGGTGAGTTTGAGTTGTGGAGGATGAGAACAGAACAGTACATCCAGATGATTGACTATGCTCTAGAGGAGGTTGGTATGTGCTTAAATACACATAAAAAGTATATGAAATGAAATAAACGGCTTTCGTCACACAAAACCTTGGGTATATGTTCAAGTCTTAGTTGTTGGATATGTTTTTTGTATTAATGAAATATCATTTGATTGGATTTATTATGGAAATATCGTATCACTATTCGTCGCCAACTCATAATTCAGAGGGTCATTATAACCGTTTGAGAGTCTGGGACTTTTAAATCGTAAATCCAGCAAACTCGTCAAACGTTATACCCAAATGAAACCCCTTACATGAAGCTCCCTAGTAATGTGATACATTATAGTTTTAAGTTTCTTCAAAAGCTAGAATAATTTATATATATATATATATATATATATATTTATAATATAAAAATATAATATTTTATAAGTTTGCAAAATTGGCAATATATACCCTTGGTTTATAAACTTTTACAAGTTTAGTCCTTTATATAAAAAGTATATATATATATATTAAACCTTTAACTTTAGAACTTGGCAAAACAACCCCTCATAGTTATAACTTTAGGAAGATGACATTTTCAGCCCCTTTAGTTATAGATTTCAGAAAGTTACGATATATACCCATATGCATGGAAACTTTTGTAAAATAAGTCCAAAAAGCCATGCAAGGTTAATTTATGATTCCAAATGATATTTGCAGGTTATAGCTTATTAGAATAAGCTAAAATAAGATGTTTTAACGTAACAAAAGTTTAGAAAAATAATTCGTTAGCTAAAAAATCAAAACGGTCGTTGTTAGGGTTTTTATCAAAAACACGTGGGTTTGAGGATTCAAAGTTTCAAACAAGATTCATATATGATCTTAAGAGTATTATGAACATTATTGTATAGAATATAAGCTTATGGAACAAGATCTTAGGCTTACTTAAGCTAAAATGGGTTGAAATGGGGTTTTCGGGTTCGTACGCCTAGTAACGACTTCAAGGCTTCATTTTCTTGCTTCTTGGCTACTATTCTGAGCTTAGGGACTTTCTATTGAACTTCTTTTGCTGCTTATGCGAAGGCTAGAATGCCATTTGAAGGCTATAAGATGAGATGTGTGGGATGAATTTGGAAAAAGGTGTGTATGGTTCGGATTTATAGGGTTAAAATCTTTGGTGGCCCAAGTTTCTTAGCATCTAAGGGCTTAAAAGTGTCTAAGTAGTTGAGGTGAGTATTGAGGCTAGTATGATGGTATTATAAGCTAGAAACTTGTTATGATGTGTTGGAAGGGTGTTTTGTGGCCACGGCAAGAAATGAAGACACGGAGGTGATTGAGTGCCTTGTAAGCTACTTGTTTGCTTGCTTGGTGATGTCATAGAGGTGCTTTAGGTGCTTGGTTGCTAGCTTGGGTGTAAAATGGGTCAAAAAGGAAAGAAAAGGGTATCGGGTTCATTTTATTTTGGGTTAGGGTTTAGGGTTTTAATTTCTAGTTAGGGTTAGGGTTTAGGATAGATTAAGGTTTAGGATTAGTGTTAGGATTATGGTTTAATGTTTAGGATTAGGGTTTAGGGCTTAGTTTTAGGTTTTAGGGTTTAGTTTTAAGGTTTAAGTAAAATTAGGGTTTAGGGTTTTGTTTTATGGTTTAGGGTTTTAAAACATGGATTAGGGTTTATATTAGGGATAGATTAGGGTTTAGGAGTCATGAACTAAGTACTTGTACCTTGTGTTAAAGTGGTGTAAAGTTTAAATATGGTTTAGGAGCTTAAATGACCTAATTAGGTTTTAAGGTATTATTGACTTGTACATTGAGCTTAAATGAGTTGTACATTGACTTGGAGGGAAAATATGATTCAAATATGGTGCATTGTACACTTGTACATATGTTTAAAGGTTTGCACATTGATTTTATATGTATACATTATATATCATGTTAGGGTTTTGAAATAATCGTTTAAGTTTAAAGCTTAATTTTGATATAACGTTGGTTAAAATGAATAAGTTTTGACTAAAATAAATAAAAAATGATATTAAAGCATAGACTTGACATATTTAGGATGTTTACATGATATAAACATAGATATAGATGGCATAGGTAGGTTGTTTGAGCTCGTTTAGTTTGCTATGTAAATAATGTAATAAAGCGAAAAATTTCCCCGTACAAAGGTGATCATAATAAAATAGGTAGATATTACATTGATGAAAATTTCGGGTTGTTATAAAGACTACTAAAAGAGTTTCTACTGTCAGAAGAGAATGGATAAAGATAGAAGAAAGGATAAAGATTGATTGGAGATCAAGATTATTTACGTGATAAGTATTAGTTATTTATAGAATACATCACAGAGAATATTTTATATCTTAGGAATATATTGTAAATCAACTAGGACTCCTTGGTGTATAAAAGGAGGTCCTAGGGCATAGAGTTTTTATCACAATCATTACAATCTCTATCATCTTTTATTTTTGATATTGTTATAACTTCAAGGTTTTGTAACCCTAATACTAGGAGAGTATTCGCATTATTTGTAATAATAATATTGAAGCTTTTATTATTGAATTATATTGTCTTGTGTTACTGTTTCATTAAGAATTATTCTAATATGAAAGATTAGATTCCGCATAATCTTTAATACATTCACATAAAGTTTCTACTATAGTTGTGTTAGATTTGTCTAATATAACTAAACCTTAAACAAGCTTAAGGAATTCGATCTATTGAAGTGGGATCCAACAAAAGGTATCCTACATCCTGGGACAACAAGTAGTATCAGAGCTTGTTGAGAAGCTTTGAATAAGAAGAACTTGTTTGAATACATAAGATCTCTTTGCTAGAAGATATGGACTCAGAATCTGCATATATGGTAGCTGCATCTAAGGTTCCAATGCTCAAACCTGGTGAGTTCGAGTTATGGAGGATGAGAATAGAACAGTACATCCAGATGATTGACTATGCTCTATGGGAGGTCATAGAGAATGAAAACACTACACCAAAAATAGCAGTTGTGAAAGGTGTTAAGAAAGTAATACCCCCTGCAACTGTTGAAGAAAAGGCTCAGAAGAGGTTAGAAGTGAAGGCCAAAACCACCTTGACGATGGGAATACCTAATGAACATCAGCTAAAGTTAAACTCCATCAAGGATGCTAAGTTGCTGCTGGAAGCTATTGAAAAGAGGTTTGGTGGGAATCCTGCTACAAAGAAAACTCAGAGAAATCTCTTGAAACAGCAGTATTAAAACTTCACTGCTCCTAGCTCAGAAACCCTTGATCAAACTTTTAATAGACTTCAAAAGCTTGTGAGTCAGCTGGAGATTTTGGATGAAATACTTTCACAAGAAGATGTGAACCGGAAGCTGTAAAGAAGTTTGTCACCAGAATAGAGCACACATGATGTTGTGTGGAGGAACAAGCCTGAATTAGAGACAATGAGCATAGATGATCTCTACAACAATCTCAAAGTGTATGAACCAGAAGTCAAAGGGGCATCAAGCTCAAGTACAAGCACACAAAACATGGCTTTTGTGTCCTCTAACAACTCTGGCAGCACTAATGAAGTAGTTAATACTGCTCATTGAGTTTCTGCTGCCAGTACTTAAGCTAATGCTGCTAATCCAATAAATGTTAATAACTTGAGTGATGCTGTGATCTGTGCATTCTTTGCTAGTCAATAAAGTAGTCCTCAACTTGCAAATGAGGACTTATAATAACTCCATCCAGATGACTTAGAAGAGATAGATTTGAGATGGCAGATGGCTATGTTGACTATGAGGGCAAGAAAGTTCTTGAAGAACACTGGAAAGAAGGTGACTATTAATGGTAATGAGACCATTGGGTTTGATAAGTCTAAGGTGGAGTGCTACAACTGCTACAAGAGGGGACATTTTGCTAAAGAGTATAGAGTTCCAAGAAACCAAGACAACAGGAATAGGGAAAGCTCAAAAAGAAGTATGCCAGTGGAGACAACTACTTCCAATGCTTTGATCTCATATGATGGTCTTGGTGGTTATGACTAGAGTGATCATGCAGAGGAATGACCAACAAATTATGTACTCATGGCTTACTCATCTTTAAGTTCTGATTCTGAGGTATCTAATGATTCTACTTGCTCAAAATCTTGTCTTGAAACTGTTGAAGTGCTTAAATCTCAATATGAACAACTATTGAAAAGATTTGTGAAATCTGATTTAATGGTTGTGGCTTATAAGACAGGTTTACAGTTTGTAGAAGAAAGACTAGAATTTTATAAAAAGAATGAGTCTGTTTATGTAGAAAAGATTAACGGCTTAAAATGGGATATTCAAGTAGGAGAGATAACTATTGGGGAGCTTAGGAAGAAGCTAGAAATAATTCAAAAAGAAAAAGATGGCATTCAGTTTAATGTAGACAAATTTGAAAATGCATCTAAAAGCTTAAAGAAGATTATAGAGAGTCAGATTGTAGTCAATTGTAAGAAAGGTTTAGGCTATAATGCAGTTCCACCTCCCCTAACAAGAAATTTCATGCCTCTAAAACCTGACTTGTCATTTACTGGCTTAGAAGAGTTTACAAATGAGCCTGTAGTTATTAAGCATGTAGTTAAGAACAGTGAAGCTAAGGCTAGTAAAGCAAAGCCTAAATCAGTTAGAAAGAATAATGGTGCTCTAATTATTAAGGATTAGGTGTCAGATAGTGAGGAAGAAAATGTGTCTCAAACTAAGATTGAAAAGAAAACAGCTAAGCCTAGTTTTGTTAAGATAGACTTTGTCAAAGCTAAACAAACAAACAAAACTCATAGGAAAACTGCTAAACAAGTTGAGCACAATAGGCAAAACACTCACATTCCTAGAGGCAATCAAAGAAACTAGAATAATATAATGTCTCATAGACTAAGAAGTAATTTTGAGATGTTTAACAAAGCTTGTTATATGTATGGAAGTTTTGATCACTTGCAAGTTGATTGTAATTATCAAAGGGTGGTAAAACCTGTTTGGAACAATGCTAAAAGGGTGAATCATCAGAATTTTGCCAAAATGACTCACCCATGCCCTAGAAAGAACATGGTTTCAAGAGCAGTACTAATGAAGTTTGGCTTATTATCAGTTAATACTGTTAGACAAGTTAATGTTGCTCACTCAAAAACAATAATGAATGATGCTAGACCAATGTCATATCTTTCTAAAACAGCAAATTCAACTGTTAAAAGGCCCATTCACAAGAATACATCATTTAAAAAAAGAAATTTTAATCAGAGTTTTAATACTGTTAAGGATAAAAATGTTAATACTGTTAGGCCAAAAGCAATAGTTAATGCTGCTAGTCCAAAAGCAATAGTTAATGTTGTTAAGGTTATAATGTTAATGTTGTTAAGGCCTCAACTTGTTGGGTTTAGAAACCAAAGACTAAAGTTATAGACCATGTTTCTAAACATAACAATGCATCAATCACACTAAAGAAGTTTGCTTATGTTGATGCACAAGGCAGATCCAAGTCAGTGATGGCTGGGTCTCCAAAAGAAACTGATTTTCTTACCACATGTGCAGGGCAATCCAAAAATGGATTTACAGGATCAAGGAGTGATTGATAGTGGATGCTCAAGGCACATGACAGGAAACATACATGGCAGGGAACATGTCCTATATTACAGTCTATGAAGAAATTTGATGGTGGATATGGTTTGCTTTTGGAGGGAACCCCAAAGAGGGAATTCGCAACAAGAACAATGTTACCATTAAACACTGGTAATCTAGATTTTTGAAATATGTATTTTGTGAGAGAGTTAAAGTTTGTATCTCTTTTGGTCTCACTAAATGTGTGATAAAATTGGAATAGTGTTATTTTTAATGTCACTGAAATGTATGTTTTATCTCAACTGTATGTTAATTGATAGAAAGTTAAGTTTTACTTAGAGTTTCCTAGAAAGAACAAATATAATATAGTGTTGATTTTAAAGAAAACATCTGTTCCTAACAACGGATTATCTTGCTTTTGCAAATGCCACATCTGATGAATCTAAACTTTGCATTGAAGGCTAGCGTCATCTTTAGTAATTTTTGGAGAAAACCATGAATAAATTGGTTAAGGGAAATATTGTAAGAGGTTTTTACTTCCGCTAATACCATTTTGTAAATGGATCAAAACCTGTGTTGATTATTGTCAAAAGGGAAAAGCAGACAGAGCCTTTGTAAGTCCAAAACAGAGTACATCAATCAGGCTCCTTTACTTTGTTGCATATGGAGACTTGTTTGGTCTAACTATTTGTAATATCTTATGAGAAAAATGTATTGCCTAGTGGGGTCACATGGGATTTAGTAGGTTTACATTTTCTTTCCAGTAATATGGAGGAAGTCTTATGGCATTCTTAAGTCTGTATAACTGGGATTGAAAGAAATAGTGTAGGTAGATCATCAAGATTGAAGGTGATTTAGATTGTGTAAGTTGGGCATGGTTTAAAGGATAGAGGAAATGAATCAGTTTTGTGAACGAAATGGTATTTTGTAAGAACAAGTATGGGGAAACGCTCCTTTAATAAAATAGAGTTATGAGTGGAGGGAATAAGGGTCACTAATTGAGGCTTACTAGGATTGCTAGCTGATTCTAAGTTGTCCAGACTACTTTTTGAGACAGAGAGTAGTTAATTTACTGCTTGTATGTGCAAAATTGAGTGGTTAGTAGTTAAGCCTCTTAACAAGAGCCCCCTCATATGAACTTGTTTCTTATGGTCTTTAGAACACCGAAATTTAAGTTTTATGAGGACTCATTGGCTTCCTGTTACCATTCTTAATACCATAGATCACTTAGGTAAATTTGATGGTTAGGCTGATGAAGGATTCTTTATTGGATACTCTTTGAATAGTAAAGCCTTTAGAGTATTCAATAGTAGAACAAGGATAGTGAAAGAAAACTTGCATATTAGGTTTAGTGAGAATACACCTAATGTTGTAGGTAGTGGACCAGATTGGCTATTTGATATTGATGCACTAACAAGAACAATGAATTATGAGCCAATTGTTGTAGGTACACAGTCTAATGGTTGTGCAGGTACAAAAGCAAGTGATAATGTAGGTCAAGCTAGAAAGGAGACATAACGTGTCAAATATTATATATTGCTACCATTATGGACTGCTGATCCACCATTTTGACAAGATCCAAAGAGTTCTCATGATGATGGAATCAAACCTTCAAGTGATGATGGAAAGAAGGTTGATGAAGATCCAAGGAAAGAAAGTGAATGTGATGATCAAGAGAAGGAAGATAATGTTAACAACACTAACAATGTTAATGTTACTGGCATAAATGAAGTTAATGCTATTAGTGAAATAACAAGCATTGAATTTCCAGATGATCCAAATATGCCTGATTTGGAAGATATTAGCATATTTGACTCCTCAAGAGATGATGAAGATGATGGTGCAGAGGCTAACATGAACAATTTGGATACAACAATCCAAGTCAGTCCTAATCTAACTACAAGAATTCATAAAGATCATCCTCTTGATCAAGTGATTGGAGATTTTCATTCAACAACACAAACAAGAAGGATGTCAAATAATTTGGAGGAACATGGGTTTGTTAGTACTATCCATCTTAGAACAAACCATAAAGACCTTCAAAATTGCTTGTTTGCTTGCTTTTTATCACAAGAAGAACCCAAAAAGGTAATTCATGCATTGAAGAATCCAAGCTAAATAGAGACTATGCAAGAAGAGCTTCTATAATTCAAGTTACAAGAAGTGTGGACTTTAGTGGATTTACCAAATAGAAAAAGGGTTATAGGCACTAAATGGGTTTTCATGAATAAAAATGATGAAAGAGGAATTGTGATAAGAAATAAAGCAAGATTGGTTGCTCAAGGATACATACAAGAAGAAGGGATTGACTATGATGAAGTCTTTGCCCCTGTTGCAAGAATTGAAGCAATTAGGCTATTCTTAGCTTATGCTTCATTTAAAGATTTTGTGGTGTATCAAATGGATGTAAAAAGTGCTTTTCTCTATGGGAAGATTGAAAAAGAGGTGTATGTATGTCAACCACCAAGATTTGAAGATCCAGACTTTCCTCATAGAGTATAAAAGGTTGAAAAAGCACTGTATGGACTACATTAAGCTCCTAGAGGTTGGTATGAAACCTTGTCAACATATCTGTTGGATATTGAGTTACAAAGAGGGAAAATTGACAAAACCTTATTCATCAAAAGGTACAAAGGTGGTATTTTGCTGGTCCAAGTTTATGTGGATTATATCATTTTTGGTTCAACAAAGAAGGAGCTATGCAATGCATTTAAAAAGTTGATGCATGAGAAATTTTAGATGAGTTCTATGGGGGAACTTACATTCTTCTTGGGATTACAAGTACAACAGAAGAAGGATGGCATATTTATTAGTCAAGATAAATATGTTGATGAAATTTTAAAGAAATTTGGGTTTAGAAGTCAAGACTGCAAAAAAAAGCACCCATTGGAAACCTCAAAGCCTCTCTCAAGATGAAGATGGTAAAGAAGTGGATGTTCATATGTATAGGTCAATGATTGGTTCATTGATGTATCTTACATCTTCAAGACCTGATGTTGGGATTAAAAGCCTTCTTAATGCTACTAGTATTACTGTTGCTCATATCAGAGTTAATACTGCTCGAATTTGTTAGACTGCTCAAGGAACTCCGAGAAAAATGCTAAGTGTTTACTACTTCTAGTACACAGTTAGTACTGCTAGTGTAAAGTTACTACTGCTAGTACAAAGACTGCTTGAAGTTAAGACTACTTGAAGAGTTACTACTGCCAGTGTAAAGTTACTACTGCTAGTGCATATTAGTGCTGCTCAGAGACTTAGAAGAAAAACTGCTAAGTAGTTACTACTGCTAGTACAAATAGGTACTACGGTAGTACAAAGTTAATGTTCTGAAGGAATAATGCTGCTAGTGAAGCAGTCTTAGTACAGATAAGATTCGTTAGTACAGCTTATGTGATTTTATATAAGTTATTGTGTAAAAGATATGTATAACCTTATTTTGTTAAAGATTTAAAATTCTTAGAAAAGTATTATCAGCCGTTTAGGCACTCCTGGTGTATAAAAGGAGGACCTAGGGCATAGAGTTAAAAAGTATCAAAATGAGTCATTTATAGAATTATCAGAAAGCTTTCAAGTCTTTGTAACCCTATACTTTAAGAGTATTCAAATTACTTAATATTGGAAAGCCCTTTTGTTTGTTGAATTATATAGTTCAAAAAATTTATTGTTCATGATAGTTCTTAAATTAAAAGTTGATTCCGCATAATCTTTAATACATTCAAACAAAGTTTCTACTATAGTTATGTTAAATTTATCTAATATAACTAATCCTTATACAAGCTTAAGGTATTCGATCTATTGAAGTGGGATCAACACCTGACATCATGTTTGTAGTGTGTGCATGTGCTAGATACCAATTCAATCTAAAGGTTTCACATCGTCATGCTGTGAAAAGGATTTTTAGGTATTTAAAAGGTCAACCAAAATTGGGCCTTTGGTATCCAAAAGATTCTCCTTTTGATTTGGTTGCATACACTGATAGTGATTATGCTAGAGCAAGCTTGGATAGGAAGTCTACAACAGGAGGTTGTCAATTCCTTGGATGTCGATTAATATCATGGCAGTGCAAGAAACTGACAGTGGTTGCAAATTCCATAACAGAAGCTGAGTATGTGGCTACTTCAAGTTGTTGTAGACAAGTGCTTTAGATTCAGAATCAACTACTTGATTATGGGTACAATTTTATGCATACCAAGATCTTTATTGACAATAATAGTATTATTTGCAAAATTAAAAATTCTGTTTTTCATTAAAAAAAACAAAGCATATAGAGATCAGACATCATTTTATTAGAGATTGTAATGAAAAGAAATAGATTCAAATGGTCAAAATCCATACTAACAAGAATGTTGCAGATTTACTTACAAAAGCTTTTGATGTAAGTAGAATTTAATATTTGATTGTTAGTATTGGAATGATGAATCTTTAAAGTCTTTTATCTCTTTATGTTTTTGTAAAGTTTTGTATGAATTAGTACTGTTATTCATGTCATTAAAAGTTTTTGCTGTTAAGTATAATTAATACTGCTGGTTATACTTAATATTGTTGAGTTACAACTGTTAGTTATGCTTAATACTGCTAGGTATAATTAATGTTGTGATAATTGTGAAAATTGCTATGGCTTGTGTTTTCTTGGTTTTTGGACTAACATTTTGCAGGAAAAGCAAAGAAAAGTGTTAAATTGATAATGGAAAAGTTGTTTAGAATGGAATTGGAGTTAATGTTGGTGACTCAAAGTTAATGCTGCTAGGCATAACTTACTACTGTTGGGTGAAAGTTAATGCTATTGAGGGTATTTTCATAAAATACATTGATTTAAGAATGTTTCAATCGTCCCTTTATATCAATTTTACTCTTTCAAATACTCTTTAACTATAAACCCTAACTCAATTTTATCATCCATTATCAAAACCCAACAAAATGGCGAATCTAAAGTTTGCGGATACTCATAACATGGTCGTATTTTTGTCTAAACCCAAAGAGAGTGATGGGTTTGAACAAATTGTGGATTTTTTTTGAATGCACACCCTATAAAGTATGCACTAACCGTTAATCCCACAATATATATTTCTTGTATCCAACAGTTCTGGTCTACTGTCAAGGCCAAAACTATCAATGGGGAAGTACAGTTTGCATTCCCTATCTAAATGCGAAGAAGTTAATCATCACTGAATCAAATTAAGAAGAGATTCTTTAAACTAAAAGATGCATACGTTAGTTGATTGTCTCCCAAATTCTAACCATCTTTTGAATACAACTTAACACTGATGGGGTTGAGAAAAATTTTACAAAAGGCTAAACTTTCTATAAGGCATTCTTTCTCCCACAAAATGGAAATTTCCTAAAAAAAGATTCATGACTATTCTACAATGTCTAATTCAAAGACTCTGCATTGGAAGAGTTTAGGTATACTATACTATTGGAGATCTTAATTATCTGTTTGGCTACAAATCAGAAGTTTAACTTTTCAAAATACATTTTTGAAAGTATGATTAGAAACTTGGATAATTTGTCTGGCAAATTTTTGATGTATCCAAGGTTTGTACAAGTGTTTTTGGATCAACAACTTGATGGGCTGCCAAATCATAAGAGAATTTATATTGCACCCTCTCATACTAAAAAGATAGACTATGCACTGTGGGAAGTCATAGAGAACTAAGCAACGCATTCCTAGCTTTAGAGAACTTATGATTATAATGATGAAGATGTTGCAAAAAGTTCTACAGTTAAATTTTCATTCTTTAAAATCAAGTTACAAGGTCCTAATAAGTTGTTGCTTTGAGTCTTGATTCATCTTGAATTACGACTATGGAAATAAGTTGACCTATGGTTGAGTTGAATTGAGTGCACACATTTTAATCATATATCCATGTTGGGAGTTAAAAGTTCACAGGTCATAAGTATGAGTGCTTAACATTTAGACTTATATTGACAAATGATCTTGTTTATTTGCTTGGTTTGGGATCTATAAAATCGGGGACATAATTTTATCCGTCAACCATCCGTCCAATTTATTCTATGGGACGCTTCTCATATCTATATCCCCAATGTTGATAAAATCAAGAATCCAAACAGGCAGTCAAGAAAAGAAACAGGACAATCCAAAAATATCAGGAAAGTTAGTGAACAGATCAGAAATGTGAAAAAGGACAAGTCGAAGCTATTACTTCTTTCGTTCCCCTTACGAACACTGCTACTTTTTCAATCATGGCATTAGTTGATAGGGGGATTGAGATTCTAGTTTTCGTTAATGTTTACTCAAACATTGCGTGAGGAACACTGCAATACCTATATGGTATTTGGTATGTGCTTAATTACACATACCATTTTCCATTCTAAACGGACTTAAACGACTAAAAACGTACCAAAAATACATTGTATTTGTATGTTTTGCATTTGTATTGTGCAGGAAACGGATATTCAAGAAAAGGAACAAAAAGAAAGACAAAAACAAACAAATCCAAGCACAGGGTGGAAAGGGCAAAGTCAAAAGTCAAGCCAATTGAAGAAACTACAACTTGAGGGGCTAAAACTGCCAAACCTCAAGTTGTATTACAAAAGATACCAAGTTGAGGGACTATAATTGCAAACCGGGTAGAGATTACATTTAAGTTATATAACTTTAGGGGACCAATCTGCCAACTCCCCCAAAAAAGTCTTCTTTCCCGCCCCAAAACCCAGTTACAACTTGTGTGTCCTCCCATACTTCTTCCCTGCAAAACCACTCGACACCCTAGCCAAAATCATTTCATCCACCCTACTACCCCTCCCCCCAGTTGTATAAGTGCCATGTTGGCAATCCCTCACCATTCCCAAAGCATTTCGATGGCTGTGATGAGCTCCAAAGAAGCACAAAAGAAATAAAAGGCTGGGATTTGCTTTAGAATCCCCTCACACAACAAGCACACTTCGTTTTTGCTCTCCAAAGAAGCACAAGCTGAAAGTCCAAGACTTCGGCTATAAATAGATCTTTTTGTAAGCCTTTGTGGCATCTTAGTCTAATCTAGTTTTAGTTTTTAGTAACTAATTAGTTTTTAATCTTAGTTTAAATTTCAAAGTCATTTACAGCTTTTTACTTTCAGCTTTGTAACACTTTCAAGATTAATGCAAGTTTGAAGTTTTTAAGTCAATTTACAATACCAGTGTTAAGTTTCTTAATCATATTGTTTTGTGTTCAAAAAGCTCTCACCACAGCTACATAAATTTAAAAAAGGCCCCAGTTTTTTTTTTTTCATTAAGTAAAGATATACAAGATTAAGTATTAAGAAAATCACAAATATCACTCTCAAATATACCACAGCTTATGTTATGGATGATAAGCCAGTTCTGGATGGGCTTATGGACTCTCACTAGCTTGTTTTATGCAAGCTAGAGCTTGTAGATTCATTATTTGACCCTGTTTTGAGCAAGGGTTTTGTAAGTCTCTCTCTTTTTCTTACATTTCTTATTTAATGCAGAAGTGCTTATTGTGCTTATTCTTGACTAAAACCTGTTTATAAGTATTCTATTTTGTTGTTTAACAATCTGTTTTTAATAATTAAGGACCAAATCAGCTTAATAATAAAAGAAAAAATGATTTTTGGAAATGTTAAGGGCTGTTTTGAACAAGCAGTACTAACTTTAAGTTAGTACTGCTAGTTCATTTTCAGAATTTTAAAACTAACAGTACTAACTATAGCTACCAGTACTAACTCCAAGTTAGTACTGTTAGTTAAAACTGTTAATACTGGTGGTTCATTTTAGCTTATCAGCTTATTATTTCAGCTTGTTTAAAATTTCCTTAGCTTTTTAGAGTAGATTAAACCATTTTTCTTTACTGTCTTTAGGGGTAAGCTTATTTAAGCTTTTTCTCCTTTTCAAAGTATCTTCAAGAGTTTATCAGTTTTTAGTTCTTATCTTAGATGCCATTCTAGCTTATTCTGGTTGCTTCTTTTTATGCTTGAGTGCTTATTAGGGTTAGTTAATTACCTGTTTTAGCTTATTTGCTTATTTCTTGCTTCATTAAACTAACAGTACTAACCTTAAGCTACCAGTACTAACTTATAACTAGCAGTATTAACTCCAAGTTAGTACTGATCAGTTTAATACTGGTAAGTACTCTGGTTGTACTACTCGTTTGTTTCACTCTGTTGTGCATAGTAATAATTGCTTTTTGATTTTGCTTATTTAGAATCAGCTTAGCTCATTTGATTTGCCTTAAGCTTATTTGAGCCTCTTTATGTCTTAGTGTAAAAGTTAAGTGTTTTTACCATTTCTAGCTTTTATTTTTGTTCCAGCTTATTTTCTTTGCTTATTTTTATGTGCATTTGCTTATCAGTATTAGCAACCAAATCATTCCTTGTCATATTCAAACACAAATCATCAATCGTCTTTCGATTTTCCATTTCTAGCCTCGTTGGGACATAACGACCCGGGAACACTCTATACTACTTCCGGTTTTCTTGCTCTCGCGTGATTCTGATCCCTTTTTGTGCTGTATTTATAGTTGATCGTATTTATCCACATTTTAAAGGAGTAGGTTTGCGCGAGTCAAATTTTGGCGCCGCTGCCGGGGAGGCTGAAAAACGATTATCGTTACTTTTGATAATTTGTATTTATCTGTTAATATTTTCTTTATAAAAACATAAAAAGTACAAAAATATTTTTCATTTTCTTTTACTAGTATAATTATCATCTAAAAACAAAAGAAAAACCAAAAATATAAAAACATTTTCCATAAAAAGAAATAAAATTCATAAATTGGTAAAAATACCAAAATATAATATTCTCAATAGAGGTATTATCATAATAACTTCCGGTGAACTTGTTGGTTCCCAAATCGAACAAAAGATTTAAAACTTGCCATTTGTGTCTCTTACGACATACGGCTCACCTTGAAAAGTTAAACAAGCTATAAAGTGGGTATAAGGAGGGTTGTTCCTAGGAACTACGACCCGAAAGGAGAAATAAGCTTCGCGCTATTCCTACTCCTCCGCTCACCTGTGCGTTTATCTTTTTGAGAGCTACCGTGAAGTAAGTAGATTATTTGGTTAAAGTTGTCTTATCTCATTGTCCGTAAAAATCATTGTGAATAAATCATTAAAAATCCAAAAAAATTTAGTGTAAATTTTCTTTTTATATTTCTATTTTGTGCATGCGCACTCGTTCGTTTGTCAAGCTCCGTAACGTCAACTACAACAAGTTCCCTCCGATCTTGTTGAACCCCCAAAGAGACGATGGCTGATAATCGAACTATGGCAGAATTGCTCCAAGGCTCCCACCCGTGGGGTACGAGGACGCAATTGTTGTTCCTAGGAAATCGAGGCAAATAAAGCAAATTTGAGATCAAGCATGGGTTTACAACTCCTAGTCCATAACAATCAGTTCTTCGAATGACAAAGAGGACCCACATGGCCCGACATCCGTTACTTCCAATAAAATCACCTCTACTTGAGATATCGATAAGTCCCACCACATCAATTAAGATGATGCCATTTTTTTCCTTTCTCACTCGAAGGGGCATCCCGCCAGGATTGGCTTGAGAAAGAACCCCCCTCGATCATTCAAGAACATGGGATGAATCCTCGTGGGTGTCTTAAATTCATCAATCAGTTTTTCCCACCTTCTAAAATGACAAACTTCTGAACAAATTACTCAATTTCAAAACAAAGATTTTGAATGAGTCGTGTAGTGCGGCTTGGGATCGATTCAAAGATCTTTCTCCCACGTGTCCACATCATGGATCTCGGAGCTTCACCAACTTGAACATTTACAATGCCTAAATGTATAATGATCAAGACTCTTTGAACTCGCCTAAAGTGGAAATTTTTTGGACAAAAAGGCCCCGCTGAATGCTCAAGCATCATCGAGAGCAAGTCCAAATTCGTACACTCCCGAAGCACAACCCTTTATTGCTAAAGTGAGTACGAGCGCTTCCACCTCCGAGTTACTCCACGATGTTGCTGATTAAAAGATATGGATTTAGAGCTCTACGTCTAGACAAGGCAGAACATCACCATTCCACTCCCGCTCCCGTAAAAGCAATTGAGCAAAGTTGTGTTACCTGCGGTGGTGCCTACTCATATCGTAATTGTCCGGCTACCGATAGCAGCAATTACCGTGATAACATCCAAGAATACGTCTCGCAAGCAGCCGCAGCAAATTTCAACCAAGAAAATTCCGGTTACCGTCTGCCACCGATGGCAAACCAAATCAGACCACCCGGTTTTCCTCCCATGCAACACAACAGCCAAGCCAACAATCAGAATCGTTAGAACTAAAACCAAAACCGTGGGAATGGCTACAAACCAGGGGTCCAATCCCACGACCCCAGGTTCAACAACAAGCCCCAAATGGTATCAAACCCCCGGTTAATCAACACCCATCTTACCAAGCTCCAGCTCATCAAGCTTCGGGTGTGTCAAAAACTGATTTTGAGAGCTATGTTAAAGCTAATGACGCGGTTATGCAAAATATGCAAAACCAAATGTCTAACATAACTGACTTGCTCACAAAAATTGTAAATTCCAACCAAGCTTCTACTTCAAATTCGGGTTCTCTTCCTAGCAACACAATTTTTAACCCGAAGGGTGAATTGAAAGCAATCACCACCAGAAGCAGTGTTTCATATGATGGACCTTAAATTCCACCTCCGGTGGTGGAAGTTGAAACCGAGGTGACAAAGGACACGGTGCTTCCTAACGAAAGTACCAAAGACGTCCAACCTCCGATAGTCCAAGTTGATGAACCAGTTGTCATGCCTAGAGCCAAAACGACTTTACCATATCCATCTAGGGTAAACAAGGAGAAAATCCGCGAAAAGGACGAGCTTTTAGCTTTGAAATTCATGGAAATTTTTCGAAATCTCCATTTCGAGCTAAGCTTCGCAGATGCTCTCCTACATATGCCTAAGTTTGCACCAATGTTCAAAAAGCTTTTGAACAACAAAGACAAGATCTTGGAATTAACACAAAACCCGGTTTAATGAAAATTGATCGGAGTCATCCTAAAGACATTTCCAGAAAAATTAACTAACACTAACAGTACTAACTCAAACCTAGCAGTACTAACTCCAAGTTAGTACTGTTAGTTAGAACTGTTAGTACTAGTAGTTCATTCTACCTTATTAGCTTATTATTTCTGCTTATTTAAAGATTGTTTCAGCTTTTTAGAGTAGATTAAATCATTTTTCTTTACTGTTTGCTTATTTAAGTTTATTTTCCTTTTTAAAGTATTCTCAACAGTTTATCAGTTTTAGTTTTCTAGCTTATTATTTATCATTTTAGTTTTATTCTATTGCTTATTTTTCCATTTACTAAGTGCTAATTAAGGTTAGGTGAACTTCAGTGTTTTAGCTTGTTTGCTTATTTATTTAATTCTTTAGTCTTGTTAGCTTAGCAGTTACTAACTTTTAAGCAACAGTACTAACCTTAAGCTACAGTCTAACTTTACCTAGCAAGAACTAACTCCAAGTTAGTACTGGTAGTTAAAACTGGTAGTACTGTTGTTAGTACTGTTGTGTTTAACTTGTTTAATTTAGCTTAATTGTTTTTTGTATTTGCTTATTTAGAGTTAGGTTAACTCATTTTATTTTTCTTCAAGTTGTTTGGTTTGACCTTATTTGTGCCTTAGTTTAAAGTTTTAAAGTGTTTTGTTCATTCAAGTTATTATTCTTGTTCCACCAAGCTTATCTCCTTTGCTATTTTTAGTGCTTTTCCCTTATTATTATTATCAGTTTTAGTGCCCATCATTCCCTGTGACATTCAAACACAAATCATCAATCCGTCTCTTTCTCGATGTTTCCATTCTAGCCTCGTTAGGAACAATAATCTACCCGGAACAAATCCCCCCCCTAAACTAGCTCTCCGGTTTTTCCTTGTTCTCACCTCCTCCCGCGTGGATTTTCGTCCCTTGGTGTATTTTATATCATATATAAAAGGTGTTTAATGGGGTGAGTTTGCGCGAGTCAAATTTTGGCGCCGCTGTCGGGAAGCTTGAAACAAATTTTCGTTACTTATGACAATTTGGTGTTTTACATCTGTGGCAATATTTTCCATTCTATAAAAACATAAAAAGTACAAAAAAAAATATTTTTCACAATTTCTTTTATTAGTAATAAATTAAACATGATAAAAACAAAAGAAAAACCAAAAATATAAAAACATTGGTCCATAAAAGAAATAAAATTCACAAATTGGGTAAAAATTTAAACCAAAATATAATATTCCCAATTGAGTAGTATCATACTAACTTCCGGTGAACTTATTGTTTCCCAACTCGAACAAAAATTTAAAAACTTACCATTTGGTGACTCTTAACGATATACGTCTCACCTTGAAAAGTTAAACAAGCTATAAAGTGGTATAAGGAGGGTTGTTCCCTAGGGACTACGACCCGAAAGGAGAAATAAGCTTACGCGCTAGTCCTACTACTTTCCCTTTCTTCCTTCCGCTCCACCTGTTCGTTTACCTTTTTGAGAGCTAGCCGTAAGTAAGTAGACTATTTGGGTTCCATTTGTCCTAGTTTTAAGGTTCCTGTCCGTTTAAAATAGATTGTGAATAAACTGGAAAAAACAAAAACCAAAAATACTCTTCTTTGTTTTTCTATTTTAGTGCATGCTCTACAACAAGGCGAGTCGTTCTAAATCTCGTCATTCTACGACAATAACAACAACAACAAGTTCCTCCAATCTTCGTGTTTGAAACACCCAAAGATACGATGGCTGAATAATCGAACTATGGCAGAATTGCTCCAGCTCCCACCGGGGATACGAGGACGCAATTGTTGTTCCTGAAATTGAAGCAGCAAAAATTTTGAGATCAAGCATAGGGATTGCAAACTCATTCCAGAACAAGCAGTACTTTCGACAGTGACAAAGAGGACCCACCTGCCTTACATCCGTTACTTTTCAATAAAAGTCACCTCTACTTTGAGATATCCTACTGTCCCGACCACATCAATTAAATTGATGCTTTTTCCTTTCTCTCTCGAGGGGGCAGGGCCCGGATATGGCTTGAGAAAGAACCCCCTCGATCAATTTCAACAAGGATGACCTCGTTTCTAAATTCAAAATCAAGTTTTTTTTCTCTCCTCCCACCTTCTAAAAACGAAAATCTATCTTCGGAACGAAATTACCAATTCAAACAAAGATTTTATGAGTCGTTTAGAGTGAGGCTGGGATCGATTCAAAGATCTTCTTCCGATCATGTTCCACCAATACCATGATTCTTCCGGAACTTCACTACAACTTATACATATTTACAATGCCTTAAATGTTTAATGATCAAGACTCATTGAACTCCGCCGCAGGTGGTTAACTTTTTTTGGACAAGAAGGCCCGCTGATTTCTCCACATCATCGAAAGCAATCCAAAATTCGTAACTCTAAATCCCAGCCAGCAAAGCCATTGTTGCAAAAGTAATTACGAGAGCTTTCCACCTCCGGTGATCGTCCTCCCGTTTCCTGAATTGAAAGATATGGTTAGAGCTCTACTATTTCTGGACAAGCAGACATCTCCAGTTCCAGCTCCCTCACCCGTAAAAGCGTTAGCAAAGTTGTGTTACCACTGCGGTGGTGCACACTTCATATCGTAATTGTCCTCGCTACCGATAGCAACCGCTATTACCGAGACAACATCCAAGAATTACGTCTCTACGCAAGGCAGCCGCAGCAAATTTCACCCAAGGAAATTCCGGTTACGAACCGCACCGTCCGCCACCGTGGGCGAACCAAATCAGACCACCACCGGTTTTTCCCTCCCATGCAACACAACAGCCAAGCCAACAATCAGAATCGTTGGAACCAAAACCAAAACCGTGGGAATGGCTACAACCAGGGTCAAATCCAACGACCCCAGGTTCAACAACAAGCCCCAATGTATCAACCACCGTAATAACACCCAACTTACCAAGCTCATCAAGCTTCGGTGTGTGTCAAAAACTGAATTGAGAGCTATGCAAGGGGCTTTTTAAATGATCGGTTTTAGCAAAACATGCAAAACCAAATGTCCAACATAACCGACTTGCTCACCAAAATCGTAAATTCCAACCAAGATTCTACTTCAAGTTCAGGTTCTCTTCCTAGCAACACTGTTGCTAACCCGAAGTGTGAATTGAAAGCAATCACCACCAGAAGTGGTGTTTCATCAATATGGACCCTTCAAATTCCACCTCCTTGGTGTAATGTTGAAACCGAGGTAACAAAGGACACACGGCCCGTCCTAACGAAGCAACCAACAAATACTCCAACCTCCAATAGTAAACAAGTTGATGAACCAGTTTGTCATGCCTAGAACCAAATCACTTTACCATAAAAATCCATCTAGGGTAAACAAGGAGAAAATTCGCGAAAAGGAAACGAACATTTTAGCTTTTGAAATTCAATGGAAATTTTTTTCAAGAATCCCTTCCACATCGAGCCTAAGCCCCCTTCGCGGTATGCTCCCTCCAGACACATGCCTAAGATTTGCCTCCGATGTTTCAGAAAGCTTTTTGAACACCAAACACAAAGATCTGGAATTAACCCAAAACACCAGTTAGATGTAAATAGCCCGACATCATCCAAGACATTTCCCGAGAATTAGGAGACCCGGGTAGATTTTCTGATACCATTGTGATTTTCAGAAGTTTGAAATGAAATTTGGGGCCCACCTTTTAACCCGTAGAGCTAGCCGATCTTGTAGCAAGCATCAATCTAATGCCCACTCTCCATATTTGAAGAAAGCTTAATCCGCCATGGACCAACGCAAAACTAGGATGGACTCGTAGTAGTCCACCAATCAAATCCCACTCCTACCGGCATGCCGAAATGTTTTGTGAAGGTTTGGAACTTTTCTACTTTCCAAGCCTGATTTTGTGGTAGTTGACTATGATGCCGACCCTAGATTCCTGTTATTTTAGGATAAAAAAAGGGTACCCCCAACAAAAAAAATCCTCACAACTTCTTTAAAGGAACAAAAAAAAGAAGAAATAAGAAGGATAAAAAACGCAAAAGAGCTTTTGGATTGATGTACACGGTGAAGAGATGACCTAAGAACAAGATGACAAGATCCGTTAACTTTCAAAGTAGGTGATTACGAAAAAATTTCTGCCTACAATGCCATTGAACATCATTAAACAGTCGACTTTATTGATATAAACGTGCGAGGAATATTCTCAAGAAGTTTTAGGATTGCTCGGAAGTATTAGAAATGGAAATTCCACTCCTTACTTTGAAAACCAATTATGTTGAGGCCACTTTTCTCCCTAAGCTCACCCACCCGTCACATAACTCCATTCGAGGGTAGTGGATTCATTCTTGAAGAAATCGAGGCTGAACATTTCTGATAACTTTCGTATAAGTCAGGAATTAGAGAGGCCGAATGTGATCCCGAAAAGGACATTCTTCTTCTTGAAGCTATCTCAGAATAGTGAAGACCCTTATCAACACTTCCCAACCATAGCAAATTATTTATCCTGAGAAAGTAAAGAACTTAGAAATGTGAAGCCAAAGACCGATGGTAAACAATCAATAGATGAACCATCCAATGCGCCGAGCCTCAAGGACTTACCTTCCCATCTTGAATATGCATTTTTAGAGGGTGACAGAACAGTACCCTCATCATCGCTAAAGATTGAGTGGTAGGGAGAAAGCCAGCCGCTGATCTCCAAAAAGGTGTTATAGTCCCACAAGTGAGCCATCGCTTGGGAAACTCTCCGATATCAAGGGTATTAAACCCGGAAGTTTTGTACTCCAAAATCTAATGGGAAGAGACTAACACACCAAGCGGTCCAACATCATAGACGGTTAAACCCAAAAATCCACGATGTCCATCAAAAAAGAAGGCTGAAAAACTCTTGACCGCGCTGGATTAATTTACCCTATCTCGGAAAGTCCCTGGGTAAAGCCGTTCACTGTTACCAAAGAAAGTGTTTTACCGTAGTTGAAATGAGCAAAATGAGTTGATCCCAACTCGACTAGTTCGGGATGGCCGGGTATTCATTGACTACCTAAATTTAATGAAGCCAACCCGAAAGGACCATTTTTCCCACTACCATTCAGGACCAAATTCACCGAGAGGCTGCTGGAAAAGCGAATAACTATTGTTCTCTCGATGGTTTCCTCATGTTATTTTCAATACCCGCATCGAGCCCAAATGAATCAGGAAAAGACAACGTTTACTGCCCATAACGGAACTTTTGCCATACCGACGCAATGCCCTTTGGCTCCGTTTGCAATGCACCAGTTACATTCCAGAGATGTATGATGGCAATCTTTCCATTACATGATCAAAAAAAAAAAAACGATGGAAGAGTTTATGGATTACTTTTCGGTTTTTAGGAATTCTTTCTCTAACATGCCTAACACCATTTGGAAAAGATGCATAAGCGGTGTGAAGATACCAACTTAGTCTAAAAAACTGGGAGAAGAAGAAGGGGCCTTCATGGTTTAAGAAGGGCATTGTTTCTTGGACATAAAATCTCCAAGTCGGGTAATTGAGGTCGATCGAGCTAAGATTGACCTTGTCGATCGAGCTAAGATTGACGTTATCGCCAAGCTCCCTCACCCGACTACTGTAAAAGGTGTCTGTAGTTTTCTTGGGCATGCCGGGTTTTATAGAAGATTCATCCAGAATTTCTCGGAAATAGCCCGTCCCATGACCCATTTAATTAAAAAGGAGACTCCATTTTATTTCTCCAAAGAGTGTATTGAAGCATTTAACATTCTCAAAAGGAATCTAACCGAGGCTCCAATCCTGATTGCCCCAGACTGGAATGAACCATTTGAACTTATGTGTGATGCAAGCGATTTCGCCTTAGGGTACAGTCTAGGGGTCAAACGTCAAATAACATTTCAGAGCCTAATACATTATGCAAGTACAACAATGAATGGAGGCGGAATCAAACGTTACACCACGACAAGAAAGAATGTTAGATCGTGGGTACGTCATTCGAAAAATTCCGATCTAACCATTGTCATGAACAAAATGCACTGTTGTTAAAAACGGACCATTCGCCCTCAAGTATCTCTATGCTAATAAAGATTCCTAAGGCGAAGATTGCACCGAGGGTTCTGCTCCTTCAAGAGTTTCGACTTTGATTGTAGTTGACACGAAAGGAGCTGAGAACCTAGCGGCTGCTCATTCTAATTCACGATTAGAGAATCCTCACTGAAATAAGCTCGATCCAAAAGAGATAAATGAAAGTTTCCATCTTGAAACTCTTCAGTTCGATTGCTGTTCTTAGATGCTGAGTACCGGTCCCCATGGTTTGCTGACATCGCAAACTACCATGCGGGAAATTTCGTGATCAAAGGGATGTCAACCCAGCAGAAAAGAAAATTCTTCAAAGAGTGAAGCATTATTTCTGGGAAGATCCCTTTCTGTTTAAAATCTGTGCGGATCAAGTTATTCGACGTTGTGGTTTTTGGCAAAGAACCATGGACATCCTCAATGGCTTGCCAACGATGGTCCCACCGGTGGACATCACGGTGCTAACTACACAGCAAGAAAAGTCTTCGATTCCGGATTCTTTTGGCCCACAATCTACAAAGATGCCCATGAATTGGTTAAAAACTGCAACTCATGCCAGCGTCAAGGAAAAGTTTCACAACGTGGATGAGATGCCACAAAATTCCATCCAAGTTTGTGAAATCTTTGAACGTCTGTTGGCAATTGACTTTATGGCCAATTCCTCATCCCAAAGGCAACAATACATCCTCGTGCCCGTTGCATATTCCATCAAAATGGGTTGAAGCAAAAGCGCTCCCCACCAATGACGCCCGAGTTGTTTGCAAATTTCTTAAATCTCTCTTCGCCCATCGGTGCCCCACGTGCAATCAAAGTGATAACGCAGGAACCCATTTTTGCAAGACCAATTTGCAAAGGTCATGCATAAATACGGATGTCACTCATACATCAGCTCCACCGCGATCATCCACAAACAAGTGGACAATTTGAGGTATCCAATCGTGGTTTGAAGCGAATTCTTGAAAGAACCGTGGGCGAAAACCGTACCTTTTGGTCAGATAAGCTCGATGATGCTTTAGGGCTTTCCACACTCGTCTTACAAAACACCCATTGGGTGTACTCCATATAAGTTGGTTTATGGAAAAGCCTAGCCATCACCAATTGAGGGGGGGTTAGAACACAAGGCCTACAGGGCCTTAAAACATACAAAACTTTGACTTGACAACGCGCTGGTGACCATAGGAAATTCAGCTGAATGAACTAAATGAGCTCACCGTGATGAAGCTTATGAGACTCTTTGGATCTATAAAGAAAAAGACAAAGAGGATTCACAGACTCCAGGGAGATCAAGACCCGTGTTTTTCAACGTCGGTGATCGAATCCTCCCTATTTAACTCTAGATTAAAGATTTTCTCACGAAAGCTTATGAAAACCCGCTGTCAGGACCTTTACTATCACACAAGTTTTCCCAAATGCACTGTCAAGTTATCTCAAACTCTTCGGGCCAAACTTCAAAAAGAGAATGGTCATCGTATCTAAAGCACAACTTTGTAAGGGGACGTACCATAATTGGTAGTCCCAGATCTCCTAAACATTCCCAAATAGTCCAAAAATAACAGGTTGACGGGTTCCCAGCATAAGCGACCTTAAACAAGCGCTCGTGGGATGGCACCCCGTTTCTTATCGTAGTATAATGAATAATGTTTTCTTGTGTACTGGAGGTTTGCATCTTCATTACCCGTGTTTCGTGTTTGTTTTGTTAATTGTCCAGAATTGCCTGGATTTGAAGAACTCATCATGCTGTATTTATTATCAAGAGTTTTCACAACCTCATCTTCAATTTGAGAATCCGTATCCAAAAAACAAACGACTAACGTTTTATCTTTTGGCACACATAATAACGGCCCTACTGATTTGCGTACGAGCCCCCTTAGAAACATCGAGGACTATGTATTAGATTCTAGTATGGGGGGGGATCTTTCGATTGATTGTTTCCCGCAGACCATTGTTGTCACGGAAACCCGTTTTTACCACCAAAGATTTTTTGCAAAAATACCAAACAAAAAATGAAAAAATTAAAAAAAATTTCAAAAATACAATAAGTGTATTTTTGTCACAGTTTTCGACTTTCCCAATGGTGAATGAGAATAATTTTTGACACCTATCGGAGGCGTGTTGAGCCTAGCAATTCCATAAATTGTAATGTCTAATTATTCACGAGTATGAAGAGCAAGAATGAATCGTAAAATAAGTTTATGTGCTAAGCAAATTCTTCTAAAGCAAATATTAGAAACTTTGGCTTTTTCTCCCATTAGCTTTTAATCCGCCTAATCATACGTGCTCATTTCAATTCAACTAAGTCAATCGATGTTTTTTAGAAAAAGCTCAAATTTTGTAACTTGATTCTTTAAAACGAGTTTTTTCTGTTCCTAGTAATTTGAAAGTTAAAATGCCAAAGAAGCATGAATGAAGTATGAATGCAAAAATGCATGAATATTGAAATTATGCCAATGAAGCATACATTTGATTATATGGAGCAAGTAAAAGATGTGTCGTGATATCCCACTCCGCTAACCACGAGGTGGGGGTTCAAACTAAGACATCTTTACTTCTAGGGATTTTGGTGTGTTGTGATATCTCACCAGGAAGCGAGGTCTAGGTGAGGGTTCAAACTAAGACACCTATCCTTAGCCATATTAGGAAGAAGGTGTTGATGTGATTTCCCTCTACGCTAGCAACGGGGTGGGTTTTCAAACTAAGAACACCGGTCGTTGGTTGTGATATCCTACCAGGGAGCGAGGCCTAGGTAGGTGTTCAAACTAAGCAACGCATTCCTAGCTGTAAGAGCTTATGATTATGATGATAAAGATGTTGCAAAAAGTTCTACAGTAAAATTTTCGTTCTTTAAAATCAAGTTACAAGGTCCTAATAAGTTGTTGCTTTGAGTCGTGATTCATCTCGAATTACGACTATGAAAATAAGTTGATCTATGGTTAAGTCGAAATGAGCACACACATTTAAATCATATATCCATGTTGGGAGTTAAAAGTTCACAAGTCATAAGTATGAGTGCTTAACATTTAGACTTATATTGACAAATGATCTTGTTTAATTGCTTGGTTTGGATCTAGTGAAAAATCGGGGACGATGAATTTATCCGTCAGGACGTCCATAGATTATTCTACGGACGCTTCTCATTCTATGATCCCAGTGTTTATAAAATAAAGGAAGTCAAACAAGTAGTTAAGAAAAGAAATAGAAAAATCCAAAAATATTAGGAATAGTAGTGCACATATAAAAAATGGTGAAACGGGACTTGTCAAAACTATTTATTCTTTTGTTTCCCTTGACGAACACTTTGCTACTTTTCGAAGTAATTAGTCGAGGGAGTTCAAGATTCTTAGTTTTCTTGAGTGTTTACTTCATAACATTGCGTGAGGACACGGCAATACCTTAGTATGGGGGATTTTGATATGTGTTTAAATACACATACCATTTTCTATATTAAGCGGACCTAAATGACTAAAAACATACCAAAAATACATTGTATTTGTATGTTTGCATTTGTATTGTGCAGGAAACGGATATTCAAGAAAAGGAGCAAAAAGAAAGCCAAAGACAAACAAATCCAAGCACGGAGTGGAAAGGGCAAAGTCAAAAGTCATCAAAATGAAGAAAATACAACTTGAGGGGCTAAAACTGCCAAGTCTAAAGTTGTATTACAAAGTTATAAGAAAGGAGGGACCAAAGTTGCAAACCGGGTAGAGATTACATTTAAGTTATACAACTTGAGGGGACCAAACTGCCTACTCCCCCAAAAAGTCTTCTTTCCCGCCCCAAAAACCCAGTTACAACTGGTATGTCGTCCCATACTTTCTTCCCTGCAAAACCACTTCTCTCCCTAGCCAAAATCATTTCATCCACCCTACTAACCCCCCCAGCTGTATAAAGTCCATGTTGGCAATCCCTCACCATTCCCAAAAACATTTTCGATGGCTAAGATTGTTTCAAAAGAAGCACAAAAGGAATTGAAGGCTGGGATTTGTTTTAGACTCTCCTCACACAACAAGCACACTTGTTTTTATCTCTACAAAGAAGCACAAGCTGCAAGTTGAAGACTTCGGCTATATATAAGAGCCTTTTGTAAGCCTTTGAGGCATCTAGTTTTTTATCTAGTTTTTAGTTTTTAATCTTAAAAATAATTTAGCTTATTTTCAGTTTGTTTCAAGTCATTTACAGCTTTTACTTTCATCTTTGTAACACTTTCAAGATTAATGCAAGTTTGAAGTTTTTAAGTAATCATATTGTTTTGTGTTTAAAAAGTTCTCATCACAGCTTACTCATAAGCTGTTTTCATTAAGTAAAAATAAAAGGTTAAGTAGTTAAGAGAAAATCACAAATATCACTCTCAAATATACCACAGCTTATGTTATGGATGATAAGCCAGTTCTGGATGGGCTTATGGACTCTCACTAGCTTGTTTTATATAGCTAGAGCTTGTTATATATCTCTGTTAAACCTATGTTTTTGAGCAAGGGTGTTGTAAGTTTTTCTTCTTCTTATTGTTCTTATTTTCTGCAGAACTGTTTTAAGTGCTTATTTTGCTTATTTGCTAGTTGAAAAGTGTTTGTATTACTTTCTTACTTAGTTCTGATAGTTCACTTGTTAAAACTGTTAGTTATAAGTTAATACTGCTAGTTCACTTTTGAACAGCACTAACTTAAAGCTACCAGTACTAACTCCAAGTTAGTACTGCTAGTTCATTTTCCTGGATTTCAAAGGTAACAGTACTAACTTACACTAACAGTATTAACTTACACTAGCAGTACTAACTTAAGTTAGTACTGTCAGTTAAAACTGTTAGTACTGTTTGTTCATTTTAGCTTATCAACTTATTATTTCAGCTTGTTTAAGATTTCCTTAGTTTTTTTAGATTAAACCATTTTCCTTTGCTGTTTGCTTATTTAAGTTTCTTTTCCTTTTTAAAGATTTCTCAATAGTTTATCAGTTTGTAGCTTTTTAGCTTATTTGTCATTTTAGTTTATTCTAGTTGCTTATTCCTTTTACTAAGTGCTTATTAGGGATAGTTAATTATCTGTTTTAGTTTATTTGCTTATTTCTTGCTTCTTTGTGTTTTATAAGCCTAGCAGTATTAACTTAAGCTAACAGCACTAACTTTAGCCTAGCAGTACTAACTCAAAGTTAGTACTGGTAGTTAAAACTGTTAGTACTGTTGTTAGTACTGTTATGTTTATCTTGTTTAATTTAGCTTAATTGCTTTTTGCATTTGCTTATTTAGAGTTAGTTTAGCTTATTTAACTTGTCTTAAGTTTATTTGAGCTTATTTGTGGCCGTAGTGTATGAAAGTTTTTAAGGGTTTTTGCCATTCCTAGCTTTTGACGTGTTACAGCATTATTTCTTTTGCTGATTTTTAGTCAGTTTTAGTCCTAATCATTCCCTGTGGCATTCAAACACATATTCATCAATCGTTTGCAATTTTCCATTCTAGCTGTTGGACATAACGATCCGGGAACACCCGTATACTGATTCCGGGTTATCTTGCTCTCGCGCGAGTCACTGAGTCCCACTATTCCAGCGTGATTCCTTTCTAGTTCTTCTCCGATGATACTAAGTGATTCTATTCCGAGGAATTTACCGATGAATTCACTCTTCTAACTCATTACCACCGTGGTGATGATCGTTTCCATTCTTACAAAGAACCTCCAAGAAGAATACGTTTCGATTTATTTCCAAATCTCTTTTCAAGTTCGTTGATAACTTCAAATTAGCATCGTGAATCCTCTCTTTGAAGAGAAGGATAAGGATGTCGAGATTAAGTCTTCTACTTTCGTCACACTTACTTCACCGGAAGAAAATGTTTCGATTCCACCGGGAATTGATCTTGCCCTCCCTCCCACCTTTGAAGTTTCAAGTAGCAATCCTACTTTCCTCTTATCTCTTACCGGAGAGATAGGTTTGTTCATGGAAGACGCCGATGCTTTTTTCTCGTTGGTCCGATTTTGTGTGGGAAATGATGACTCGAATACGCAAGATAAGGAAAAAGATTAATTGTTCTCTTGGCAGCATTCTTACATAAAGAACCAAAAACCTCTTTTCTTCATCCTCAGAATTTAGTGAATGAAAATCAAGGGAAAAAGAATGTTGAAGAAGTTTCAAGTGATGTTCCAATCGATCCCATTGTTCTGGCCATTTAGAAACACTTTTGATAATCCTACTGATTTTAATGATCATTTTTTCCTAAAACACAAAGGGACGTGAAAACAGATTTAACCATTTCATTTGTCTCTTCCACCGAATCAAGTATTTTACCCAGCCTTTTTAGATTCCGACTCGCCTTTCATGCGGAGTTGTCGTGCTAGTGTCATATCTTGAATTCTCTCGGAAAACTGAGGACAAAGTATTCAAACCAGGTATACTAGTTTATCATGCCATTCATGATAAAAATCTTGTAACATTGGAGGAGAATTTAAAAGAGAACATTTCCTCCGGGACTCTTTTAGTTTTCAAAGAACCGTCAATTTTTCTACCTCCGCCAGAACCACCAGATGAATGTTTGAAGAATGTTGTGCTTAAATTCCACCAAAATAAGAAGACGTTTCCTCTACATGTTGAAGATGTCAATACCTTCGCATTTATCATTTGGACTTTTCTTCCATTCTTCACTTATTTCGAGGAATCACCTTTGATTTTCTCCTTTAGAAGTGAGAATTTTGTTTTTGACCCCGGCATCTTCAAGTTTCATAATCCAGTGGCAGTTTCAATGAAAGTTTCCATTTGCTCTCCCTAAGGACAACTAAATTCAGGGATCGAGTTGAGCTTGCAACTCGGTGATAAAAAACAAGCCGCTTCATGGGAGTTCACCCCATGCTTATCCTTTCTATTTTCTTTCTGTTTTCCAATGTGATTGTGTTGAGAGAGGCTTGTACCCTCTCCGATTTCTCGATGATTGTTGCTTGTTTGTTGTGATTTTTGCAGGATTCTCCCAACAAGTTCTTTGAAGCCTCTCGTGTCCGGTGTTGTTTCCCGTTCGACTTGAGCTTCTCATCCTTTATGTAAAATTAGTTTGGGGAGATCCATATCCTTTCATCATAATCGATTAACGTTTATCTTTGCATACCTAATAAACGGCTTAGATTTTCGTAGAATCCCGACTTTAAACATTGAGGACAATGTTTCGTTTTAGTTTGGGGAAGGGAATCTATCGATTTGATGTTGCTTGCTTATTGTTTTGTTCTCACGTACCCGTTTTCCCACAAAAATAGCAAAAATTTTAAAATTTTCAGTTATTTAGTTAAAAATATATAAAAAAAAAAATGTTAAGACATGAATGTAGGTTTCCGTTGGTAAGAATAAGAAGTAATTTTTGACCCGATCGTACGTGTAGAGTTCTAGCTTTCTCCCTTAACAATTAATGATGATAGTTTGTGCTAGTCTCATGTAGACTTTAAACATGCTAGACTTAAATCGTTAGTAAAAGAAGACTTGTGCTAATCTCAAGTAGATTTTAAATATGCCAAGTTGGATTTTATATAGGCTAAGCATTTGCAAATTTCTTTTGTGAAGAACAAGAAATGATAGTGTTATTTATAAGTCATGACATTAAACGTAGAATAGTTGGATTTCTTTCAAGCTCATATGTATTAATTGTGGCTTTTTCTCCCATTAGCTTGTTTCACTTTTATATGAATGTTTAATAAATAATAGGCTGTTGTATGTTTTTTTTTTGGGTTAATAATTAGATATAGAAGTTTTCTTTAGTTCCTTTGTGATTTAGGATGAGTACACATCAGGATATACTCAATTTGGCTTAAGATACAAAAAAATATAATAAATAAGTATCTCTGCCAGATTACTTCATCGTGTCGGAGGCGTGGCCGATGTTGGAGTTTTCATATAAGGTAGGGTCCGGTGTCATAATAAGTAGAATAACCTCTTGTCGACTCGCTATCGATGTGGCTTCGAGATAAAAGGCACCAGTTTTACTTATATATTCCAAAGTCGAAATATGTTTGCTACATCGTGTCGAAGGCGTGGCCGATGTTGTAGCCTTCTAAAGGACTAAGGTTTAATAATGTTGCTTAATTTTTGTCTTACTTTGTGCCTTAAAGAGCCTAAGGGTATATGGTGCAAATAAGATTGGTCCATTTATGTCTTAAAGAGCCTTCGGGTATATGACATGAATGGTGCTTTGCTTAAGTAGCCTAATAAAAGCCAAATTTTGGTTGCCTCAATGTGGACTTTAATCTTAATAACATTTGATCTTTTGAAAAGGGCTAGGAGTTAATTATTACGTTCTTAACCATTACACTTTATTCTTGGAATTAATAAATATCGAAAAAAAAAATTCTTCTTAAAGAGCGCTGCGGGTTTATAATAGACTTTAAATAAAATCTTGAGAGAAACCAAAGTGGATTTTATGGGGGGGTAAGGTAAGAGTACACAATTAGTATTTATGATGTAGTGTTAGTGTCATGACTTGAATTAACAATGATATTGTTTTTAGCTTAGCATGGAAAGTGGGAAAAATTGGGGATGACGAAAGTTTTCATTTAGACACTTAAATTTGTGCTTTTTATGATCCTAAAGTTACCTATAAGGTAATGAAAACATTACATCTTGTCAACACAATATTAAGTTGTAGTTAGGTAATGAAATTATCAAGAAAAAATAATTAAAAGAAAAAAATCTTTGAAATTGGGGAAATCGGGTGTTTTATAACTTGTGATCTTCTTCTCTTACTCAACAAATAAAATCTTTGCTACTCTCAATGGTTTAGTTGGGGGAAAGGTCTCGAGGTATGTGTTATAAAGCTCACCCTCTCCAATTGACCATGTTATACTTAAAATTGTGATGTTTGCTGTGAGGACACACAATCGTTTTGTTTGGTGAATTTTGATAAGTGGTAAAAAATACACACATATCTATTTTTGCTTAATATAACCAATATATTATCCCCAAAAAACATACCCAAAAAGGTGGCGCAACCCCCGCAAAAACCCAAAACAATGCAAAAATGATGCTGTATTCTGTGTTTTGAGTGTGAGGTATGGATAAGTCAAAAATTCACAAGAAGATAAGTCAAAAAGCGAGCAAGCACGGACACGAGACATCGAAGAGTACAAAGCCGAAGCCATTTGATCCAAGCCTTAGCCAATTTTCATCTACAAGGGCCTTCTTGCAATTTCCGAAGTCATTTATTACTTGAAGAGAGGAATAAGAAAAGCAAGGACCAAATGTGGTATACTTCCAAAAATCAACAGTTTTTATTCAAACAAAAGGTGCGGGAATTCTTTTACTATCATGGTCTTATTCATTTTCCCCCATGGTTAAAAACAAGGAGGCCAATCAAATTTAGAGGTGCGTTAGTCAATTCAAGGAAAGGCATGCACAACAAGAGGTCAAATTAGTCTTTATCAAGGATTACTTACCTCTATTCAAGCTCAAAGCACGTATCAAAGAAAGAAGCACCCAAATAGTGGTGGGTGTTGTGCTAAACTCACTCACAAAATTAACACAAACGTTCACATCAAAGAAAAGAATGCCAAGCCTGCAATCCTCAGGTGTCCATAAAACTTATCACTCGTGTCCCACATATAGGATCAAAATGATTGAAGAAATGATTGGCCAGGATAATTAGTTTGGTCGTGCAGGCTAGAGGTCCTAGAAGCTTCAGCTGGGCACTATAAAAAGACCTCACTTCTCACACACACACCATCTAGTTTTTACGTTTTTATCTAGTTTTTAGTTTTCTTTTTAGTAAATTTTAGCTTAATTTCGTAATTTTACTTTAATGTTTTTGTAATCTCCTTTTCTAGTAATGTAATTCAGTTTTTAATTAATGAAATTCAGTCTTTAGTGTTTTAAATCTCGTTTCCTAAGCTCTCATTTAAAATCATAAGCTCTCTTAATAAGTTGTCTCAATAAGCTAATAGTAAGCTCTTTCAGTCTATAAGCTGAAATAGAGCTGTTTGAATTCAGTATTAACCTTATCTAAACCGTAAATCAGTTTAATCTCATATGGATCTTATTGTAACTAAGCTTTTGGAAGGGGATCTTACCTTGGAAGAGATCCCAAGGACTTATACCTTAGCTTATTAATAAGCTAAGGAGCTTGTAGCTGCCTTAATTGGTCCCTTTTGTTTAGCTAAAGGATTAAGTAAGTTTCTCTTTTCATTCTTCTTAAATTCATTTTAATTGCTTAGTTTTTGCTTATATGCTTAATATTGTTTATTTGCTTATTCTCTTTGCTTTGTAATGTTTAAATATCTCTTTTAGTGGTATTTAGTTGTTTGTTTTCATCTGTTTTTGCTTAAAGTAGTTATAGATCTTTAGCTATCAATTTCTGTCATAAAAACTTATAAAATCCAAAAATATTAGTTTAAATAGTTTAGATCTTAGATTAAGGCTTATTCAGTTGTTTAATCATGATTGTTAAGTTTGTTTTAAGCTAGTTTTTTATCTGGTATTTAGTACTTGTCCATTTAATTTCTCTTAAAAGTTTTTCTAAATCCTGTCAAAATAGTAAAGGGGTGTTTGGTTTAGTGCAGTCTCAAAATTGCACTAGCAGTACTAACCTAAGTTAGTACTGCTGAACCTTTCCACTACCAGTACTAACTAAAAAGTTAGTACTGCCTTCACAAGTTAGTACTATTAATATCAGTAGAATTAAGTTTAGTTTCAGCTTATTTAGATTTAATTTTCATTTTCTAGCTTATTTCATTGCTTATTTTTGTTTTCAAAAGTCAAAATTGCACCAGCAGTACTTTCAAGTGAAAGTACTGCTGAACTTTTTACACTAGCAGTACTAACCTAAGTTAGTACTGCCGTGTTCTTAGCCTAATTCAGATAAGTAATTTTAGGATTTAGCTTATCAAATTCAGTAGGATTTAAGTTTTTATATAGCTTAATATAGTTTAAGTCTTTAATTTCATTTTCAAGCTTATTGTCTTAGCTTATTTTTGCTGTCAAAAAGTTAAAAACTCCAAAAACAGTACTTAGAGTCCTTAGAATTTAAATTTGTTAAATTAGCTTATAAGTCTAGATTTTATAGCTTATTTAGATGGATAATAAGTAGTTTAAGTTGTCTTTTAAGTTTCAAAGTCTAGTTCATCTTATTTAGTTCTCTAGCTTATTTGAAGTTTGTGTTTCTTTGCTTATTTCCTGAGTTTGCTTATTTCATGATCAATTTCAGTAGCTCAAAAGTAGTTTAAGCTTTAATTTCTTTGCATATTTAGTTTAAGCACATCATAAGCTTTCTAGATCACTTTTCCTTTTTAGATTTAAGCTTAATTTGAGTATTTTATGGCTGTTTAAGTGAAAATAAGCTCAAAACCTCACTTTCTGTAATCAGTTTAGAAATAAGCTCTTCCTGAGCTTATTTGAGAATTTCAGTCCTAGTAGCTTTTATTAATTTTGTTCCCACTAGCTTCCTTTACAACTTTGCTTCTTTGAGTTTTTCAATTTAAGCACTTTTCAAATCTCGCCTTAATTTGGACTTAGTTTGTCGTCGGGATAGATTCTCAGGGTAGAAAGTGTAACTTTTCGATTTTAATTGTTTTTCAGATTAGTCCCTCCGTTAGTTTGTTAGGCATTTACACCATTAGTCCTTAGTTAAGTTTTAATTAAGTTTAATAGTTTTAATTAGTAATTAGGTTTAATTTTTAATTAGTTTAATTAAGAGTTAAATAAAAAGTGAAAAATTAGGGCTTTAATTTCTAGAAACCAAATCAAATATCTTTGCTTCATTCAAATCAGGATCCGATCCAAAACGTGGTTTCAATTGCACTAGTCATTGGGGATAACGACCCGGGTGATCATACTTACCCGGTTTGATATACGTATTTTATATTATATTATATATATCTTTGAGAGTGAATTTTATCAAGGGTAACTTGGTAATCTTCTTAATTTCTCTTCTTAAGTATTATATTATATATATTTTACGTGTATTAAAACTGCGAATCAGTTTTTGGCGCCGTTGCCGGGGACTAGTGTTTACGATTCTTTCGTTTTGTGTTTGTTGATTTGGTTTGAAGATCCTTTCGTCCTCGAAAGTTTCATTCTTGTTTTAAAATTCAAAAGTAAAAAATCATAAAATATAAAAAGTAAAAAAATATATTTTCCTTTTCTTTTTAGTATAAGTAAAAGATAAAAAAAATAGAAAAATCAAAAACATAAAAAAAATTTGCTTTAAAAAGAGTGAAAATAAAAATAAACAAAGTTGGGTAATCGATACAACCAACATATAATATCTTCCATTGAGATATTATCATTTCAATTTCCGGTGAACTTGCAATTGTTCCCAATTCGTAATCAAAGATTTAACACTTGCCTTTTGTGTCTCTACCAAGTACGGCTCACCTTGAAAAACAATTTTCAAGAGCTACCGTGAAGTAGTTGATTAATTGGTTTAAGTCTCTTTCGTGTAACCGTTAGAATTAAAAAAAAAAATTTTAAAAAATTAAAAAAAAAATATTAGTGTAAAAGTTTTGCTTTTTAAATTGTTAGTTTTTCTTTTTATGCGCACTCGTTCGCAATCTCGTAGACGCCGTCAACAACAAACTCTTCCGGTTGATCAATGTTGAACAAAAAACGTTGTTCCAGATGGCCGATTATCGAACGATGGGCCCATAATGTTTACAAGCACCCATCGAGGGTTATGAAGATTGCTATAGTTGTTTCCACAGATCATGCTAATATTTTTTCGAGTTAAGAAACCTTTAATCAATCTTGTGCAAAGCAACAAATTTACGGGAAGACAAGATCCCTACAATCACCTTCGATTTTTTAATTAAGGTCACTTAAACTGGTTTTTAGACATCCAGAAGTTTCGTACACTTCGATAAAGTTTTGCTTTTTCCTTTTTTCTAGACGGTGAAGCCCGAGATTGGTTAAGTCAAGGAATTCCTAGATCAATTCTCACGTGGGGACGACCTTGTTTCAAAATTCATAAAACGCCAATTACTTCCACCTTCTAAAACCACCTACTATCGATATGAGATTCATTACTTTTTTATCAAATAACCAAACGGAAGCCTTAATGAAGCATGGAACGTTTTAAAGGACGCCTTCGTCAATGTCTCTCACCATGGCTCTCGGAACTACACACTCGATACTTTTTTATAATTCTTGAATTCAAACGATCTAGTTTCCTTAGATTTGCAGCATTTAGAAGGACTAAGGTGGCAATTTCTTAGACACGATGCCTCAAGAAGGTTTAGCGGATTATTTGAAGCAAGTCAAAAGTTCGTTACTCAAGAGTCGTGTAATGATTAAGAGTGAGTTACGGGGGGGGGGGGGATGCTCCTCTTTCTAATTTTCACCTTCTAATTAATTCTTTCGATATGCAAACAAATAAAGCCGATTCTCTCGAGGATTAAGATGGAATATCAGAGGTGAAAACCAAATGATGAAAATCAATTGAAAGCTTAGTTGTTACTTTTCTCCTTCCCCCCCCATGCACCCGTCATAAGCAGTGAGGAATTATGTGTCACTTGTGGATCAAATCACCATTTTAAACTTTGTCGTTACTCGAAGTGGAAACGATTTTCCCGTTTTACATGACATTATTCAACCAATTTTAACAAAAACCGCAGGTTGGTAATTTTCTCCAAAGGAAAATCCAACCTTCCAACTTCTGGCAAGTTAAATGAATTACCACCGGGTTTCAATCCAACGAATGTTCAGGCAACCAAGGAAAACTGAACCGATACCAAGGAAAAAAACCAATTCTAATTTCAACAAAACCGTGAGGAAAACTTATTCAAAATCGTCAAAATTACTCCAAAATGCAAGTTTATCAAGCTCCTCCATACCCAACACCAACCAATCACACCAACAATCAAGTTTTACCTTACCCAACCTCCAACAAAATTAGTGTTTTGAAAACGGATTTTGAAAGCTACGTCAAAGCAAATGATGTGATATTGAAGAATGTGCAAAAATCAATCAAGGTTTGCAAAATCAAATGGAAAATGTTACAAGTTTGTTAACAAGCCTTTGCACCAAGATTCATGATTTCGGCAATACCAACCAAGCTTCAAGTTCAAGTTCTTTACCGAGCAATACCGTACCAAATCCAAGGAACGAAGCCAGGGCAATAACAACTCGAAGCGGAGTTTCTTACGAAGGGCCGCCATTCTTATGTCCTCCATTTGTTTATTCGGGACGGATGTGGTTAGAGGGAGTCAATGGATCTTGTCCCACCTCCCTATACCTAAAGTTCAAGAGGACAAATTCTCAAACACAACAGATGTGGAATCAAGAGGGGATTGTCAATGAATCCTAAACATAATGAACTTAAGCTTCCTTACCCGGAAGAAAAATGTAGAAAAAAGGCTAGAAAAAAACAAGTTAAACTTTAAAAGTTTTGGAAAATGTTTAAACAACTTCATTTTCAATATTCACTTGCGGATGCATTGATTTTAATGCCAAAATACACCAAAATGCTTAAAGATCTTTGCGCTAATAAGGAAAATAAATCTTGAACAGAACTTGCTACTACTCGTTAAGTGAAAATTGTATTTCCATAGTGCCGTAATTCTTAAGAAATTACACCGAGAAGAAAATGGGAGATTCTTGGTCAATTTACCATACCATGTGATTTTTCATAAGCTTTAATTGTCAAGGTTTAGCAGATTGATTTAGGTGCTAAGTATCAACTTAATGCCTCTCTCGGTCTTTCATAGGTTAGGTTTTACCAACCTTGAATCAACCCAAATGACTCTCGAGTTAGCCAACCGTCAACTTTGTCGACCGGATGGGATTTGTAAGGATGTGCTTGTTCCCGTAGGAAAGTTTACGTACCCAGCCGATTTCGTAGTTGTTGATTACGCTCCCGACGAACAAATTCCTTTAATTCTCGGAAGACCATTTTTACGAACCGCTCGAGCTTTAATTGATGTTTATGACGAAAAGTTGATCCTTCGTGATGGAAATGAAAGTTTTAACGTTTGTTAATGCAAAGTGAGAAATCGAAAATCTTAAAGATATTCAAATAAATTGAATCAATCACATGAGTGATATTTTTTAACTGTTTCCGAATTACATTGGTTTTAAGGATTTATTTGCCTCAGATATATAGTGCTAGTTCCCATATTCATCCGATGATGATTCCTTTCCTAGTTCTTCTCCGATGAAGACTAGTGATTCTACTTCCGAGGAATTCACCGATGAATTCACTCTTCCTAACTCATTACCACCGGGTGATGATGTTTCCATTCTTAAAAAGAACCTCCAAGAAGATACGTTTCGAATTATTTCAAATCCTCTTTTCAAGTTCGATGATAACTTCAAATCCAGCAACGTGAATCCTCTCTTTGAAGAGAAGGATAAGGATGTCGAGATTAAGTCTTCTACTTTCGTCACACTTACTTCACCGGAAGAAAATGTTTCGATTCCACCGGGAATTGATCTTGCCCTCCCTCCCACCTTTGAAGTTTCAAGTAGCAATCCTACTTCCTTTACTCTCACCGGAGAGAAGGTTTGTTCATGGAAGACGCCGATGTTTTTCTCGTTGGTCCGATTTGTGTGGAAAATGATGACTCGAATTGCGATAAGGAAAAAGATAATTTGTCTCTTGGCAACGTTCTTACATAAGAAACCAAAACCTCTTTCTCATCCTCAAGAAGTTGAAGAAATCAAGGAAAAAGAAGTTGAAGAAGTTTCAAGTGATGTTCCAATCGATACCATTGTCATGCCGATTAGAATCACTTTTGATAATCCAATTGATTTTAATGATCATTTCTCCAAACCAAAGGACTTGAAAAAGGATTTAACCATTTCATTTGACTCTACCACCAAATCAAGTATTTTACCACATCCTTTGTTAGATTCCGACTCGCCTTTCACTGCGGAGTTGTCGGCTAGTGTTATCTTGAATTCTCTCGGAAACGAAGGACAAAGTATTCAAAACACCAGGTATATTGTTTTTCATGCCATTCATGTTAAAATCTTGGAACATTGGAGGAGAATTTGTAATAAGAGAACATTTCACTCCGGGGATCTTTTAGTTTTCAAAAGAAACCGTCAACTTTTTCTACCTCCCATAACCAACCAGCTGAATGTTTAAAGAATGTTGTGCTTTATTGTTCCTCCAAAATAAGAATAGTTTCCTCTTACATGTTGAATGATGTCAATACCTTCGCATTTTCATTTGGTCTTTTCTTTACATTCTTCACTTAATTTCGAGGAATCACCTTTGATTTTCTCCTTTGGAAGTGAGGAATTTTGTTTTTGACCCCCTTGATCTTTCAAGTTTTATAAATCCGGTTAGTGGCAGTTTCAATGAAAGTTTCCATTTGCTCTCCCTAAGGACAACTAAATTCAGGGATCGAGTTGAGCTTGCAACTCGGTGATCAAAAACAAGCCGCTTCATGGGAGTTCACCCCATGCTTATCCTTTCTATTTTCTTTCTATTTTCCAATGTGATTGTGTTGAGAGAGGCTTGTACCCTCTCCGATTTCTCGATGATTGTTGCTTGTTTGTTGTGATTTTTGCAGGATTCTCCCAACAAGTTCTTTGAAGCCTCTCGTGTGGTGTCTGTTTTCCCCCGTTAGGTCTTGAGCTTCTAGCTTTATGTAAAATTGTTTTGGGGAGATCCAAATCCTTTAATCATAAGTCGATTACGTTTATCTGTGCATACCTAAATTAACGGCCTTAGATTTTCGTAGAATCTGACTTTAAAACATTGAGGACAATGTTTCGTTTTTGTTTGGGGAAAGGAATACTATCGATTTGATGTTGCTTGCTTATTGTTTGTTCTCACGTACCGTTTCCACAAAAATAGAAAAATTTAAAATTTTCTGTTATTTAGTTAATATATATTTAAAAAAAAATGGAATAATAATTATATGTTTATGTACATGAATTGTCGGTTTCCCGGCGGGGGCGGGCTGGGGGTGTGGTAAGAATAAGAAGTAATTTTTGAGCCGATCGTACGTGTAGGTTCTAGCTTTCTCCCTTAACAATTAATGATGATAGTTTGTGCTAGTCTCATGTAGACTTTAAACATGCTAGACTTAAAATCGTTAGTAAATAAAGACTTGTGCTAATCTCAAGTAGATTTTAAATATGCCGAGTTGGATTTTATATAGGCTAAGATTTGCATATTTCTTTTGTGAAGAACAAGGAAATGATTAGGGTTATTTATAAGTCATGGCATTAAACGTAGTATAGTTGGTTTTTTTCAAGCTATAGGTATTTAATGTGCTTTTTCTCCCATTAGCTGGTTTTCACTTTGTATATGAGTGTTTAATAAAATAGAGCTGTATGTTTTTTTTGGGTTAATAAATTAGTAATAGAAGTTTTTCTTTAGTTCCTTTTGTGATTAGGATGAGTACATCGCAATACTCAATTTGGCTTAAAAATACAAAAAAGAATAAATAAATAAGTATCTCTGCCAGAATACTTCATCGTGTCGTGAGGCGTGGCCGGTTGGTGTTGATTTTCATATAAGGTAGGGTTCTGTGGTTTGTCATATAAGTTAGAATAACCTCTTGTCGACTCGCTATCGATGTTGGCTTCGAGATAAAAGGCACCAGTTTTACTTATATATTCCAAAGTACGAAATTATGTTTGCGACATCGTGGTCGAAGGATGTGGCGATGTTGTAGCCTGTTAAAGACTAAGGTTTAATTAATGTTGCTTAATTTTTGTTCTTACTTTGTGCCTTAAATGAGCCATAAGGGTATATGGTTGCAAGTAAGATTGTCCTTTATGTCCTTAAAGAGCATTCGGGTATAATGACATGAATTGGTGTGCTTTGTTAAGTAGCCTTAATAATAAGCCAAATTTTGGTTGCTCAATGTGGACTTTATTATTAATAAATTTGATCTTTTGAAAAGGGCTAGGAGTTATATATTACGTTCTTAAACCATTACACTTTATTCTTGGAAAATTAATAAATATCGAAACAAAAGTCTTTAAGAGCCTTCGGGTATATGACTTAATAAATTCTTGAGAAACAACAATAGTAGGATTTATGGGGGGAAAAAAGTAATTGTACACAATTAGTATTTTATGAGTAGGGTTAGGTGTCTATACTTGTAATAGACAATGATTCTTGTTTTTAAAGCTTAGCAGGAAAAGTGAAAAATTGGGGATGACGAAATTATCTTTTTGGACACTTATTGGCTGCTTTATTATGATCGCCTTAAAGTTACCAATAAGGTAATGGAAAACAATAACTACTTATGTCGACATCATATAAGTTGCTGTAGTTAGGTAATGAATTTTCAAGAAAATAAGTAAAATAGAAAAAATAGCTTTGACAAATGGGGAAAATCGGGTGTTTATACTTGTGGGATCTCTTCTTCTTCAACAAAAAAATCTCTTGCTACTTCTCAATAGGTGTAGTTTGGGGAAGTCTCGAGGTATTTGGTTTATAAAGCATTTTGTTATGCGTCGAGGTCACACAATCGTTTAGTTTGGGGAATTTTGATAAGTGTAAAATACACATATCTATTTATGCTTAAAATAACCCAATTAAACCCAAAACAACCCATAATGGGCAAAAAATATGCTTGTATTTGTGTTTTGAGTTGTGCAGGTTAGGAATTAAGTCAAAAAATCACAAGGAAAACAGTCAAAGCGAGCAAGCACGGACTGAGAATTAGAAGAGTACAAAGCGAAGCCAAGATCCAAAGCCTTAGACAAATTTTCATTACAAGGGCCATTCTTTGCAATTTTCGAAATGTTATTTATTACGTTGATAGTGAGTAAAGATAAGACTAAGGACCAAAGTGTAAACCTTCCAAAAGTCAAACAGTATTTAACTGTTCAAAAAAAGGTTAAGTGGGATTCTTTTACTATTCAACGTCTTCTTTCATTTCACCCCCATGGTAAAACAAGGGGAACCAAATAAAAATTGAGGGTGCGTTTGGTCAATTCAAGGAAGCGCAAAGCCATCAAAATGAAGGGTCAAATTAGTCTTTATCGAGAGATTACTTATCCTCATTCAAGCTAAGTCCACGTCATCAAAGAAAGAAGCACATATTGTGGTGGGGGTTTTTTGTAAACTCACTCTCACAAAACTATACAAACGTCAATCTAGAATGCCAGCCTGGAAATCCTTCAGGTGTCCACAAAATGTTCCAACGTTCCACAATATAGATAAATGATTGAAGAAAATGATTGGCCAGGATTAAAAGTTTGGTGAGCAAGGCTAGAGGTCCTAGAGAGCTTTCAGGCTGCGGTGGGCACTATAAAATGACCTCACTTCTCACAAACACCATCTAGTTTTTAGTTTTTATTTTGTTTTTAGTTTTCTTTTAGTAAAATTTTAGCTTAATTTCGTAATTTTACTTTAATGTTTTGTAATCTCCCTTTTCTAGTAATGTCAATATTCAGTTTTTAATTATGAAAATTCAGTCTTTAGTGTTTTAAATCTCGTTTCCTAAGCTCTCATTTAAAATCATAAGCTCTCTTAATAAGTTGTCTCAATAAGCTAATAGTAAGCTCTTTCAGTCTATAAGCTGAAATAGAGCTGTTTGAATTCAGTATTAACCTTATCTAAACCGTAAATCAGTTTAATCTCATATGGATCTTATTGTAACTAAGCTTTTGGAAGGGGATCTTACCTTGGATAGATCCCAATGACCTTATACCTTAGCTTATTAATAAGTAAGGAGCTTTGTTAGACTGCCCTTAATTGGTACCTTTTGTTTAGCTAAAGGATTAAGTAAGGTTTCTCTTTTTCATTTTCTTAAATTTCAGTTTTAATTGCTTAGTTTTTGCTTTATATGCGTAATATATGTTTATTTGCTGATTCTCTTGTTTGTAATGTTTAAATGTCTTTTTAGTGGTATTTAGTGGCTTGTTTTCATCTGTTTTTGCTTAAGTGTATTAGATCTTTAGCTTTCATTTCTGTCATAATAAACTCATAAAATCCAAATAATATTAGTTTAAATAGTTAAGATTTAGATTAAGGCTTATTCGTTGTTTAATATGATTGTTAAGTTTTGTTTTAAGCTATTTTTTTTATCTGGTATTTAATTATTGTCAATTTAATTTCTCTTAAAAGGTTGTTTCTAATTCCTGTCAAAATTAGGTAAAGGGGTGTTTGGTTTAGTGCAAGTATCAAACTTGCACTAACAGTACTAACTTAGTACTGCTGAACCTTTCCACTACCAGTACTAACATAAAGGTAGTACTGCCTTCACAAGTTGAGTACTATTAAATCGTAGAATTAAGTTTTGTTTCAGCTTAGATTTAGATTTAATTGTCATTTTCTTGCTTATTTCATTGCTTATTTCACTACCAGTACTAACCATAAGTTAGTACTGTTAGCTTAGAATTTCAGTAGGATTAAGTTTAGCTTTAGCTTATTTTAAAATTAGTTTTAGCATTTATTATCTAGCTTATTTCATAGCTTATTTTGTTCTTAAAAGTCAAATTGCATCAGCAGTACTTTCACTTGAAAGTACTGCTGAACTTTTACACTAGCAGTACTAACCTCAGTTAGTACTGCCGTGTTCTTAGTTTAATTTAGCTGTCAAAAGTCATAAAAACCTAAAAATTCCAAAAACAGTAGGAACTTAAGTAAAGTCTAAATTTGTTAATTCAGCTTTTAAGTCTAGATTTTATAGCTTATTTAGATGGATAATAAGTATATTAATAAGTCCTTTAAGTTTCAGAGTCTAGTTTAGCTTATTAAGTTTTCTAGCTTACTTGGATTTTGTGTTACTTTGCTTATTTCCTGAGTTTGCTTACTTCATGATCAATTTCAGTAGTTTAAGCTTTAGTTTCTTTTCATTTATAGATTAAGCATATCATAAGCTCTTTAGAACTTCTTTCCTTTTTCATTTTGATCTAGTTTTAAGTTTTTTATAGCTTATTTTCTAAAACCAAGGGATAAGCCCTCCTTTCTGTAACAGCTTAAAGATAAGCTCTTTTAGAGCTTATTTGAGAGTTTCAACCCAAGTAGCCTTTATTAATCTTGTTCCCCCTGTCTTCCTTTACAACTTTGCTTCTTTGAGTTTTTCATTTTAAGCTCTTTAAAATTTCGAATGCTTATTGGACTTAGTTTGTTGTCGGGATAGATTCTCAGGGTAGAAAGTGTAACTTTTCGATTTTAATTGTTTTTCAGTTAGTCCCTCCGTTAGTTTGTTAGTTTCCCCGTTAGTTTCTTAGGTTTTTGCACCATTAGTCCTTAGTTAAGTTTTAATTTAGTTTATTAATTTTAATTAGTATTTAGGTTTGATTTTTAATTAGTTTAATTAAACTTTTATAAAAAGATAAAAATTAGGGCTTTTATTTTTAATAATTTTCTTCACTTTTTCTTCATTTAATGAAAATTTAGTTTACATTTTTAGTTTACAATTTTAGGGATTAAAATTAGTTTACTTGCTTAATTGTCATTATTTGTTGCTTCTTAATTAGTAGGATTAGCTTATCCAAAAATATCTTTACTTCATTCAAATCAGGATCCGAACTTAAAACGTGGTTTCAATTTCACTAGTCATTGGGGATAACGACCCGGGTGATCATACTTGCCCGGTTTAATATACGTATTTTATATATATTATATATTATCTTTGTAAGTTTTTGACTTTTTACCTTGGTTAAAGGTGAGTAGTTGGAATTTACCTAAGTAGTATTATTATTATTATATATTTTACATGTGTAAAACTACCGAATCAGTACCCAAAAATTTCTCCACAAAATTACACAACAGCTTGAGATTGCCCGTCATGTGCTTTGTGCATCCAGAGTCAACAATGAATAGGATGAGTTGTAACCAAACTGTAAGAGAATAGAGGGACGAAGGAACATAGGACAAATTGGATCCTAAGTAATTTGATATCTTCAAGACAAATTTTTTTTTTAGTAAAAAAAAATAATCCTAGAGACAATGTCAATAGTTGGGACTTAATGCTTGTTTGATACATCCTCTTTTCCTGATATTTAGAGGCTATCATATCTTTTGGTCCCCTAAGAGGCCTTTTTGTGTTCCATTTATATCCTGACGGACATCTCTTAGCTATCCAACTATAGCATTTCCATTCCAGATTTGTATTCATACATACAACTCCTTAGATTAATCTTTGAGTTTCTGAATATAGTATCATGATGCAACTATTTTCTTATGGGGTGTTGCAACAGATTTGTTCGCTTTTCTCTTGGTTTTACTAGCACTAATAGGCACTACCTTAGGCTTCTTAGTACAAGCGTTCACGTCTTTTCAGTACTAGAAACACAAGCATCATGATTAGAATTAAACACAACAGTTTTTCCACATCAGCACAAACAGCATTTAACATCAAAATAAGTTTTTGGTATGTTGAACTAGTCATTACACGCAGTTACAGACTTTGGTTTTTTCTTAAAAAGACTAGAAATCTCCTATGATGGTCTTCTACTTCCTTCTTTATAAACTTCACTTTACTATTGTTTTGGCATGAACCTTATCGTTTAACTTGAGAGCACTTAAGCTGTGTCTGCTAACACTAGTTAGTGTGATTTACTCCTAGTAGATTTAGACACGTGGGATTAGTATTCCTAGAGAGGCATGAGGCAACTGCAGTTCTCTGTTTGGTTAGTGTTGTGGTAGTGGGTAATTCTATACGATTCGCTGGATTAAGCACATTCGAGTGTATGTTCTGCTTGTTTTCTATTCTGAGGCAAATTCTTTGAGTGACTTGTTTTAAACCAAACCATCCGACCACATTAGTTTTATAACCGACTTTTTCGTTTGATGAAAACTTCCATATTCAGGAGAAATTTGAAAAAGGAGAGTCGGTTTTCCAAAACTGATGGTTTTGGAATCCGTTGAGCATTTGTGTAGGTACCCTAGATCATTCCATGGATTAATCACAAGATCAATGGCAATAAAAGATTAAACATTAAAGAACTTTTGACTGAAAGAAAAACAAGAATTTCTACAAACCCTTAAAATGGAAAAATGACTAGCTAACCTAATTTTGACTAAACTAGGTGTATTTATACTAACTAGGATTTGCCTTTGAGGGCTTTCTTTTTGGGCTTTTTACATCTTGGCCCGTATACATAATAAACCATTAAAAAATTAAAACATTGTCCTTTGAGTCTACACTTTTGTCTTGTATCTATCGAGTGACCGAAGCTTTCTTTGTTCGGACCATTTATGTTGATCCTAACAATCTCCCCCTAGAAGAGTCATGAGAAGTTAGCTCACACGTGCTTGTCTCTTTAGCTCTTTGTTTGATAGGGTACTACACTTGTTTGTGCTTTTGTAATTCAATCTTAATAACATTGATCATGACTTCATAAAACTTGATTTGATGACTTGATCTTGATCTTGACTTGTTGTAAGGCTTTAGCATCTACTTTCCTCCGAATTACTGAGGGTGTGATCTTCTTTCACTTTGATTTTGCCATACGCTGATCTTTAGTCTCACATGCTCATATCTGTTGGAATCTTTGAAAGCTTTGATGATTTATCTTCTTCCGATCATTTGAACTTTTGCATTTGAAGAAGACATTGATTTTCAGAGATTGTGCGGAAGCTTTTGAAAGTAAGCTTTCTTGATTACTTCAGATACTGTGGTATGGATATGAGGCACATGTCTTGCATCTGGTTACATGAGTCGTCAGTTCGCCGATGATATAACAATTTATTCACCAACAAAAACATTTGTGTTATGTCGAAATCCACTTAAAGTGTCTATGAAAAACATGTGAACACACAAAGTTTTTATATTTTAAGGACCGTGTATAGACATACTCGAATCTGGTCGGTACATTAACCTCTGATTCCGTGAGGATCAATGATTACAGATTAATGACTGCACCTGTGATTAGATAGATTCATTTCAATAACCTCTTGACAGTTTTCCGGCACGTGACAAGCTAGTTCCACAATACCTAGTATCAGATGCCAAATGTTCGCCGTTCTCAAGACCAGATGTCCGAAGACTAACACACTAGAAGTAATATCTAACTAATAGAATGGTAAAGAGTGAGTCAGACATTTTCATCTATCTGCTGACTAACCGTACAATTCCTTTTTCAGCGTTTTACTTCTTAATACAATTAAGGTACCGTAAAGGCCTGTGTGGCAAAAATGATTTTGAAAAACATTCGATGATGCTTATAAAAATTGTTTGGGGCCACAAACGAAAAGTTATAAATCAGAATGCTTCTGATGCTGTTTTGGAAATATATCCCGAAAGATATGAAGCGGGCCGGAGTGTGGGAAATCCCAAAACTTGTACAAGTACATTTATGGAAATCCACTTCACTAGTGGGCGCAGTCCAAGACCGAGGCATGAGCATTCATACGAATACCCTGGTGGTACAACAACTCTTTCCTCAGCATTCCATAAGATCACTTTCACAACATGAAACAAGATTCTTTGTCAGATATCAGATAGCGTGTGTTATAACACAACTTTAGGTATCTGTACATTTTTGATTAATTTTACACTTATGCTCCCCCCTACACATGTGCGTCGAAACGAAAGAAGTTAGCCCATGCAAGGAAAAAATAAGGACTATCATTGTAGATCATCGAGATCATTAATTATCCGTTTTACATTTTGTAAGCACACACTTTCTCCCCCAGATCAAAAGTATGAAACTTGTGAAATTGTGTTTGATTAGAATGTGACTTAAATGGTAACAATCACCCCCTCAACAGTATGAGGGTGAGGTAAATAGCACAATTATCAAGTGAGTGCAATTTGAAACAAGACCTATAGAATACCCAGACATTAATATACACAATCTGTTCATAATTTGTGAATCAGTTTTGTTGTGTTTCAAACTTTCTCCAATAGAATCAGCAGTTGGTCCTTTTTGACCTGCAAAAACTGTTAGTAGTACTGATTCTCCCCCTCAAACTATGACCCGTGTTTCTATGTAAATGAGCTATGTAGTCCACAAGTCAGATTTGGTCCCCCGAACATGTTTGATAAAACAAATTGTTTATGAGAAAAATGGTTCGGGGCTTAGACAACTTCTTGTCTGTAAAGAAATAATGCACTGAAACGTACACCAAATCTCTGGGATAAGACCGGGTTACAGTCTGATATAACTGCAAAGCCTATTTCCCTCCTTTTTTATCTTTTAAATACACAAATAAACCTGTGAAACCTGTGTAACTCGGAGACAGACTCATCCTGTAGATCCTTCAGAGTCTCTGGTGACATTTGTTTAACTCCAAGCAGTGGGAGTAGTGTGGCGAAGCGCTCTCTCGGTAATGCCTTCGAAAATACCAGATAACCCCTTGGAACCAGCCTTTCGATCACTAAGTTTGCAATCGGTGAACCTAGAGATCATAGTAACTTTGGAACTAGAACTAACGCTCGGGGTAAGTTCTAAAGGCACAACAATGGGTTCCATTATCCCTAGTTAAAGGACAGTTATCATAACAACGCAAATATCGTCCAGTGGGTTTCCACTGAGGCTAACACTACCAAACAACCTTTCTAGTTGGTCTCCAAGCGTATCTTAGTAGTGGTCACAATTATGATTCCAGGTTGCTTTCCAAACCTGCTTAGATATGATTCACACTATGTTGTGGCCTGGGGGTTTTGTATTCACAGACTTTCAAAGAACAATCACAAAACTGATTAATGGTCTACACGTCAACTTCCTATTGTGATATGCAGCGCACCTCGCGTGTCACACTTTTATTGGGTAAAGATATGATGGTCCGAGTGGGCTCTTTGGCATAGGTTTTGGGCGAGATTCAGTGGCAGGTTTTGGTTCTTTGTTACAAATTCACAGGAACATTAGGCTTTTTTTTTTGTTGCACTGGTGGGTTTCAGTGTGGTCTATTTGAAAGTCTGGGAGGTTCCTGAAAGTAGATCTTGCTTTTTCGTAGGCACGTGGTTGGTTTGACCCATTAGTAACGTTTGGGTGGTGTAATATACTTAGAACCTAAGTGTACAATCAGTAGCAAGCACTTGGGTGTCTCAGATGTTGAAGGACCACTACTTGTTTGTACCAGTCACTTGGTGCTTTCAGCTTGGTATTCTCAGTGTACTGCAGTACGTGAGTGAGTAATCGCCTTAGACAGTTCCTTCATACGTCGTTTTCAGACTCACGTTTTTCTACCTTAAGGCCTCTAGCTGAATCCTAAGGGAGGTAATCGTATCTTTCAATTCAACTGAATTCTGTAGCAGTTTCTAACGCTTGTATGTCCACAACTACCTTAGTGGAACCTACATTCAACACTTCAGGATGTTGATCTAGCTACTAAATTCCTGATAGTGTCATCTTTCCTTGAAAGCTGTTGTCTTTAACTTGTTAATTTCAAAAATTGCATTTAGGGAGGGGGGCACTAGAAGTGTCTATGCACTGTTGTAGTTTTGAAATTTAAGGTTGTAAACACACATAATTCTGTTTGAAGAAAGGCAAAATGTTTTTTCAGATATCAGTAAATAGCTGTTTCTGGTTTTTTGAAATCTCAGCTTCAAAGTTCAAGAACTTAGTGTTTTTTCCCATCGCAATGCAGAACTAAGGGTCATCGCAAAGCAATTCGAACCAGGGGCACAACAATCTCGGAAGTAAGCACTATAGAACAGATATCTTTTTTTTAAACATACAGCAATTAAGCAGTCATTTTGATTAAAGATTTTTCTTCTCGATGGTCAGGTTATGTTATCCAAAACACATTGTTCATAACTCCGCCTCCCATTCGATCAAAAATCTGTCGAAATTCTTTTATCTCATTGAAAAATGTATCATAGCAACGTTGGATATGGTTTTTTGAATGGTCATAAAATGTACAATATGGTTTTTCAAGCAACTGTTATGCATAATCAAACACCATCAGAAACATAGTCCTGGTTTTTTTGTTGTTCTTCTTTTTATGATACCTTCAAATAGAGGAAAAACAGCATTAACTTTTCGAAGACTGTCCAGAACTTGACTGGAGTCTACTTAAAGAACAAAAGGAGTAGCTGATTGACTGGTTTACAAGCTTGACTGCAATTTCGTTGACAGAAAGCCATACGCCTGGATCTCCAGAACAGTTCCTAACTTAGGAACGAACATAAGGGCATTAAGCTATGTCATAAAACCGTTTGCGGTCGAACATGGCCCCTGGTTTTTTTCGTTCATGCTTTTTCATGCTAACAACTTGGTGAACCAAGACTTCTCACTATCCGCATATACTAACATGGTGGAGTGATTGGGATGCAAAAAGGGTATCAGCATCATACAAAACAGGTTGACACGCTTGGCCCATAAACCTAGACCTGGTTGCGAGTGCACTAGGATTTCCTTAGTGCAAGTCTTTGGATGCCCTTTTAAGTTTTCTTTTGAAAGCATGGGAATAGTTTGTGTTGCATGTTAAATCTTTGCAACATATCTCTTGAACTTTGTTAGCATTCTTTAAACAAACTATTTCATCAATAATTAAACTTATCTGCTAGTATCCCTTTTTCCTCAGATAAAAATCTTATCCTTTCCAATTGTAAAAATGCAATTGATTTTTTCCTTTTCCTGAAAGATGGATTTAAAGCAAATCTGTTTTCTTGCACAATTCAGCGTTACGTTATACGCTAATCACTAGGGCTTTGTACCTGTCTAACTTTGTTTCAATATCAATTTTGACCTTGTGGGTACATAGACGACAAATATCTTGCTACATTGAAGAAGCTCATTGTATTAAGTCTCGATTTCCTAACATTTTTTCTTGTTTAACCTTAGAATGTTCCGTCTAGTTGGGGTTTGCAAGATCAGTTAAAATGGCAATCATAGATACCTTATCAGATGTGTCAGCAGATACCTCAGTTGGAACATTTTGGGCATCGGTGTCAAGAGATACTGATGAACAAATCGTATTGTCATCAATCTCATGTCTCACATCAGAGTCTAAATGTTTCTTCCTGGTGCATCTCCTGAATCTGAAATGCCACTTACAAAGATTTGATTGTATTGGAGTGTACCTTCATTGACTGCAATTGTTGTGGTTGCACTATTGTATGACAAGTGTCCATAAAAGCAACAGCAGCATTGGGGCCTTCATCCACGTCTGAGTCATATGCATCCTCGTGATTGGCTTGAAACATGTTTGTTGTAGTTAGTGCCTGAGGTTGATCATAAGGTGTGGTGCATTCTACATCAGCGAGGAATGCTTCAGCTACACATCTAAACACATCTCCTTTCTCTTAGCATCCATGCGTAAGCTTTATCTTTGAAGTACTGAGAGTCCATCTTTCTCTTGGGTTCTTTACACTGCTAGCGCGAATTACCTTCTCCTCTTGCAGTTGTAAACATATCACCTTCTTGCCTCGACACCTGTATTACCAACATTACCTGGAGCCCCTTCCTCTGGGAACTGGTTTCAGTAACAATGTGACCATCTTGCACCGGAGCATGAGTCCTTAAGTTGGAGAGAGTCCAGGAGCTGGTGTTGGTGTGGAAACTGGCTTTTGAAACCACTTTAAGAGATTTAGCAATCTGGTCATATGGTCCATCAATGCTTCATTACGGAAGACTGAGCAATGGGTTGAGGACTTGAAGTTGAGGTTATGTAGAACAGGTGCAGTTGTGGTGTGACAACAAAGGCCAGTGGGATCAACAATACATGTAGTACTGCTCCTTTTCTTTGAGAGTCCTTTTTGGCATGTGGCCTCGTAGGCTGTGAGGAAGATTATAGATCTGAACATAAGGGGTGGTTGAGATGTCCATGTAACATGTTTGACATTAGTCACAGTACTACCACCAGTAGGCCGGAAGGTTTTGACAAACTTGAGTTCATCTATGAGTTGGAATGTTATGAGCTGAGTAATCTTCATGTCATTCACAAGCTTGTGGAAACGCACAAGTAGTCATTGATTGATTCGTTTTCCAATAAGCACGAAAGAGTTCCGTACATCATCAAAACAGATCTTCTTCCATTGATGAATAGTCGTACCTGATCTCTTGCATAATATCTCCACATTAACCCAATTTCTTTTGCAGGCTGTTTGATTAGATTGGTTTGATGATGTGTCTGGGAAGACTTGACTAAGAATGATTTCAAGCTTGAGGTATCAGCCATCCTCAAGTTTGTTTTTTCTCTTCACTGAATTCAGAATCAAGTTTCTCCTCGTGCAGGCACAGCAAGTCAGAATCAGTAGGGGAGGAGTCAGAAGATCATATGGTGAGGTGTAGGGGCCATTCTGGATAGATTCGATCTCATATCAGCTTGCCATTGGGTTTTAGCCTCGAATGTAACCTGTGAATACGAATCTTCCAAGAATCGTTTCCTTTCAAACCAACATAGGTGGACGGAGTATCGTACTTCGCATATTGTTTTCTTCATTGGATGCCATTGAATAAGTTTGTTTAGTAATGATCTGATCGTAAGTGATTGATGATTTGTTTGAATTTTGTTTATGGTTTTGTTGTTGTTTGATTATTGGGTTTGGTTCACTCGTAAATACGCTTTAACTAGAGTCTAGCTTGTTCGGCTCTCTAAGACTAAACTCGTTCGGTCCTTGAGGAGTTGAGCTCGTTCGAACCAAACAAGAATTCCACTCGTTCGATTTGCTTGTTCGATCCCTCGTTCGAGTGGCTTGTTCGATCCCTCGTTCGAGTGGCTTGTTCGATCCCTCGTTCGATTGGCTTTGTTCGATCGTCTAGTTCGATTGCACCTTCTTTTCCACTCGTTCGATCGTCTTGTTTTTCACTCGAACGATCCAACCAAGAGTGTCGCTCGTTCGATCCTTTTGTTTTCCACTCGTTCGAACCAACCTTGTATTCCACTAGTTCGACCCTCCTAATAATACACTCGTTCGATCGTAACGACTTGAGCTTGTTCGATCCTCTTTGTTCGAACCCCTTGTTCGATTGTCTTTGTTCGATCCCTTTGTTCGATTATCTTGTTCGAACGCCTAGTTTTCCTCACTAGATTTCAACTCGTTCGGTCTAAAAATTGTGTAGCTCGTTCGATCTTCTTAGTTCGCTTCTCTTGTTCGATCCTCTTAACAATACACTCGTTCGGTGCTTGGCGACATGAACTCGTTCGATCCCCACGTTTTTTTTTTTTTTTAAACTTTTCGAACCAAAAAGAAAGAACACAAAAAAAATCACGAGATCGTTGATTGCTAACAAGATGGTTTGAGTGATATTAGATTAAACATAAACCATCTATGAATCAAGAATCAAAAACAAACAAATAATCAAAAACAATCTAAACCCTTTTTTTTCGAAATCAATAACAACAAAAAAAATACAAACCAAATCAATACATCAATCTTGTAGGCTCTTGATACCAATTGTAGGATCCCTAGATCATTCCATGGATGAATCACAAGATCAATGGCAATAAAAGATTAAACATTAAAGAACTTTTGATTGAAAGAAAACAAGAGTTGCTACAAACCCTTAAGATGAAAAATAATAATGGAGTAGCTAACCTAATTTTGACTAAACTAGGTGTATTTATACTAACTAGGATTTGCCTTTGAGGGCTTTCTTTTGGGCTTTTTACATCTTGGCCCGTATACATAATAAACATTAATTACGATTGTCTATCGGAGCTACACGTTTTGTCTTGTATCTTCGAGTGGACCGATGCTTCTTTGTTCGGATCCATTTATGTGATTCCGCTGACTAACCTAACAATTTGGTTGTCAACAACAAATGGTTTTATCAAACTGAGTTTCCACAGACTTTCCTTTTATACCATAAAATGGATTTCTTTAACTCATTTAACACCAAGTTCTTGTCTTGCATTTGAGCTTACAAATATTGTATTTCATGATATTGTGCACCGTAATTTTTCGAAATACAGTTGAAGCATTTTCTTTTGTAAACTGGTTGGTTTTTTTCCTCTGTTCTTTAAATTATAGTAAAGAAAGTTCAAGGAGAAATCAGTGTATTTTCAAGGTTTGGCAAAACTCTTTAAAAGCTTATTATGAAGCGTCGTTTATTACAGATTCAGTTTGTTTTTACAGCTTTTGTGCAAGACATTCAAAGATTCTTTGACTTTAAGAAGATACATGCATGCAATTCAGTTGAGCATTTAATACAGACAAAGAATGACAAATATGAAACATATAACATCTTTAGACACACACTCTCAAGAAGTAGAGTCATTACATAATGTTGAAAAATCAGCCTTTATTCAGATTCCAATTCGTCACTCTTTTCAAGTGATTTTACGTACTCATAATCTTCATGCATTCCGTTTTAAGTTCATGTCCGAAAACGAAGAGCTTCATTTTGTTATTTTTATGGAAATATGCATTAGAAAGGTTTTTATTCAAAAGTACCATAACATGATCTATTGGTACCCGAACATAATCACCTAGTATGGTTTAAACCACGTTTGATTCAACAATTTCCCTTAAATTGATTGATGTTAAATGTCATTTCGGTTAAAAACTTGTACTACTTTAAGCTAATTGTGATTTTGAAACGGTATAAAGGCAACTGTTTTTAGGCAATGAAGGTTTTTGCTCAAACAAACAGGTATTTCTCCACATTTCTTCCATAACTTCTTTTATGCGTTCAACTTATAAAGAATACTCCAATGAGGTGCTTTGAAATTTCATAAAAGACTATTATTGTTTATGTGAAATCATATGGTTTAACATAAAGACGTTTATTCATTTGATCTATCTCTATCAAGATCTTGTCTCTTCCTATCAGGGGCAATATCTGTTTGCAAGCCAGAAGTATCAATATGGGAATCTCATACAACAGGCTTCTCAGGATTGAGCTTTCTTGAGGTACCTTTGATAGCAAAGGTTTGGTCTACCAATATATGACGAAGTCATTTGGGTGCTGACATAAGAATGTCTGAATTGACTGATTACGAGTATAAAACTATTTTCATTCAAAAAACTTTTAATGTTTGTGTCCATTTCAATCATCTTGTCAATATTTTTATCTTCCTTAACCTTTAAAGTTACCGAAATGACTTTGTGTTCTCTTTGAGATAACCTTAAAGTTGTGACCTTGTTAAAAGAGACTCTTTTGACTCATTCATCGTGTTTCTGATTGAGAATTGAAATTTCATAGCTTTAGTTTTCCAAACCTTCTTTAATTTCAATTCTTTTAGAGCTAATAAGTCCCTAGATTTCATTTAAACTTGTTGGAAGAATTTCATAATCATTCGTCTGGTCATTAAAGGCTTTGTACTTCTCAAACTCATTCTGTTGTTCGGAAGTGCAATCAGACAACTATCCCGGCAACTTAATACCTCCCCCAAAAGCCTATTAGTTTCATAAAGGTTAGTTTTTGCTCACTTTTCCATTCTTGATTCAATGTAGCGTTTGCTTTCTAAATTGCTTTAAAATCTTTTTATTTTCCTCCGTATCAATAGGGAAGAGTTAAATTAGCAATTAAATTAGCAAGCGCAGCACGCTCATCAACACATTCTGCAACATTTTGATCAACCTGATTATCATTAGTACATATATTTGATGAATCAAGAGTGACATTGCTATCATCCTTCTTTAAAACATATGTGCCGTTAAATGGATGCAGTTGCTCAAATGACGTCTCACATTGACATACACATCTACGTTTCATCATGATTTTGTACCTGTTGCCAATGGCTGACCAGTAGAACTGGATCTTTCAGGTAGACCTCCTGAATCATTGCCATGTAGCTGTAATGTGCTTTCCAATTCTTGTTCATCAATCTCTTCATCCGTGTCCTTCTAGCCAATCAGCTTGCTCAGCTTGCAAAGGAACACCTTGTTCAGCTTGTTTGCAACATCAACCATCTTTTCCTTGTGAAATGCGTAGTCCTTTAACCCCGCTTTGCGTTCCCCATTTCCTTTGCATAGTGCCCATATCCTTTGCAGTTAAAAAGCACTTTATCGCCATTCTGTTTCAACTACTCACTGCCTGTTGGTTCCTATTCCTAGCAATCTGTCGATTGTCCTTTGATTTCCTAAAAACTGCCTTTGACTGATTATCATTGATATACCTTGTGTGTTATCTTCCAGTCTTGTGTCCTGGAGTTTGAAGAAGTTTCGAAAGGTTGTTGTTGTAGGTTTTGTAAAGCTTCTTAAATACTTTGCAATGAGTGCCAGAATTCTTTTCAAGTCCTTGTCCCCTCTGAGCTTGTTCAGATCACTGTCTTCTTCAGAGACCAGACCAGAATTGAGGTGTAATTGGTTTGGCGACCTCTTTGCCTTTGTGTCTGTAGATGCACTTTGGTCCTTGTGAAGTGTAGTTTCAGTTGATCTTTGAGGTTTGGTGGCTTGATAGTAATTATCTGAATATGGTTGAGCAGCCGCAATGAGTGCTAATGGATTTGCACTTTTGGATCTATTCTCTCAGCACGGATATATTGACCTCCGAGTGTTGCATACTACTTCGGAGGAAAGTCAAACAGTCTGTGATATGAGAACGGACTTTTCTGATTGCTTGACAATCGTCACAAATCTTGACCATTCTGGTTGAAGTTGTTGAAGAAATTGAACATTCACTTGCATTAGTGTAACTTGCAAGTTGTTCCTTGTCAACTCATTCATCAATTTGTAAAACCGTGAGTAATACGACTCCATGGATTCTCCATCTCGAGAAGTAAACTTCCCAAATTCCCAGAACAGATTGGTTTTTACATCTTGTACGTTCAACGATTCACCCTGTTGTAGCCTTTCAATGGCTATCCACATTTCATTTGCTGTGTTGCATGCATCAACAGTTGAATAGATTTCATCTCCAATACCAGTTAAAAGCAAGAAAATTGCTTCCTTTTCAGACTGAAAGTGTTCTTTGTTCTCTGGAGTCATGTTCAATACAGTTTCAATTGCTGTATGTTGTTGAACTGCAGGACGACCTTCAGCTTCTGGAACAGCTTGAATAAGTACACTTGTTGGCACGTAGGGACCATTTAGTATGCATTTTTTCAGTCCCTCACCATTATTTTTTGTGTCAATGTACCGTAGAAAACGTGATCTCCACTGTGAATATCTTCCTGGTCCAAGCATTGGTGGACGATCTTTCGAACCAGCTGCCATGATATTATTATGCATTTGACTATCTGTTGAGGATGTACTGACTGGAGTAGACATGATGAATGAATGGCTATTAACTATGAAGTGTGAAAGTTGTTGGATCTTAAGTGGATATGATGTGATTGATGTTGTTGTTGTGGTTATGTATGCAATTCTCGTTCACGGGATTTTACACGTCTATGATTAAAACCGATAAATGATTTAACGGGATTTTACAAAATCAATAGAAAACCGTGAATGATTTGATTCGGAATCAGCGGCCAATGATTTAATTGTCTAAAAACAGATAATTTTCTGGCTAGGGTTAAAGCTGTTTGTTTAAATAGGCTCACCAAACTGAAACGGGCCTAAAAATACAGATGGGCCGTGAGCTAGAACAAAAACAAGTCTAACACAAATTCCAAAAAACTGAAAAATGTCAATAAATCATAGTAAACGATGGTTTTGGGCCTCGAAAAATCCTTAACCAGCTAAAGGGTAGTTACAATGTGATCCGTCTCGTTTTTCTCTTCGATTTGAGAGGTCACGGGCCTGAAACGGACTTACGGATCAAAAGTTATGGCTGTTTTACTGAAACCCTTTTCTTCACAAAAAAATCCTTAGTAAACCGCTGCCAATTTGTAACTCGCTGTTTGATAACTCGCCGTTTAGCAACTCGCTGTTTTAGCAACTCGCTGTTTTAGCAACTCGCTGTTTTGGTCAACAAACCGCCGTTGACTATTTCCTTAAATCGTGGATCTTGTCCCCTAGCTAGTCAAACCGCCGGCAAGAGATATAATTAAATAAGCAACTCTCCACCAAGAACACTAGGACGATTTGAGCAAATCCGAGCCAAATAAGCTATATTAAGTGTGTATATCAATATTAGACACACATAAACTCGTATTTCCTTGTTAATCGTCCAATATGTAGCAACCCTCCACGAAGAACACACAATAAAATTTGAACCTTATATCTTCGTTTTTGATCTTGAGGCTTGAGGATCACTTGTAGGAGTAACAATGCTTCTTCCTTAGCATGTATAACACGAGAAACACCAAGATTAATCAACCAATTAAGCCCAAATAAGCTTTTTGAGCCGTGGGTTTTTAGAACAAAAAATAAGCACGAAATTTGCTAATCAACCACAAGAATCAAACACAAATCCACCCTTGAAGCTCTGATGCCAATTGTAGGATCCCGTATTCACTTCATAACACGAATTAATCACGAATCAAACTAGAAATGAGAAAGAGAGATTGAGTTGTTTAGAGAGAGAAAGAAGAGAGAGAGAGAGATGAGAGAAAAGAGAAAATGAAATTATATGAAAAATGAACAACTAACTCTTTTCTAAATAGAAAAGAGTTTATATACCCCGTCGCGTTAAATGACGCGCGGGATATTTAACTAGGACCCGGGCTCGGGTTTTGCTTGGGATTAAACCCGAAACATATACAATATTAGATTATTTATCGAGCCCGATTCCCGATATTATCCTAATACAACATTAACTAATTGATTGACCGAGACTTAAATACATAATGAACGAACTTCCAGTTCGACTCAATATTTTGAGGCTAACAGAAGTGTTCACAAGTTGCTTATCTACAGATGACCCCTATTTAATGATTACAAAAAGGGGAAGATTCAAGACTATATGGTTTGCAGCTTATTTTAAAGTGGTGACATGTACCAGAAGATCTTATTTCAAGGGGAAGCTTTGAAGATTGTTTCATACATGAAGCTTGTTTTGTAATATCAAATAGGGGAAAATTGTTGGGTTTTGAGATTTGATGATTACAAAACCACATATGCTTAAATGAAGACGAATGAAACAACAAGGGGTTAATATAACACTTTGGTATTCTACATATGGAAGAATTAAAAGCTGAAAGATTTCCATGAAGATAAGCACTGAAAAGTCAAAGAATATCAAAGATAAAGGAAGGTTTTAATTAGTTTTAATTAGCTTCCTAATACAATTAATTAGCTTCCTTTGTAAGCCTTAATATCCCTCTATATAGATGGTATTAGGTATGTAGGTTTAAACATCCATCATAGTTAGATCTGTAACACCCCCAAAATGGGTCGCAGCGGAATATGGGTTGGGGAATGTTACTTCATAGATCAACAGCACGAGATAAGAGAACGACCTCTATATGAGTCGTTTAAAATTGATACATTGGATTAAATAGACTTGTTTGTTACAATAGCCGAAGCTTAAATAGTTCATCCATGAAAAGTAAAGATTTTAAGACATAACAAATATTCCCAAAATGTAATGCATCCAAATCTTTATAGTAATGACTCCAAAATGATGACCACCAATGTATCCTTGTTTCTCCGTAACCTTATTTAACCTTGAGAAAAACAAGCTTAAAAACTTCAACATAAAAAGTCAGTGAAATTCACAGGTTTTAGTAAATGTATAAAAGATAGACCCACAGATTTCCAGAAGAAGACATTTAACACATACAATACTAAAAAGTAATTACCGAAGTGCGCTAAGGCTCATGACACCAAAGCTTCGACATATATGTATGCAATATAATGCACTTAATGTGCCCATAGTGTATGTTCAAGCCCGCAACATCCAAAATGTTCCGACATAGTATCCGTTCTTGTTGCGGGTACCGATTCCCGAACCTGAAAAAAAAAATTTTATTATGGAAAAGCGGCTACTCTCCCGAACGGGATGTTAATCCCAACTAGATCTATTCATAAACATTGCGCGGCTACGCTGAACAGCAATATATGACAGTTCATGAGGTAGGGCAAAAGTGGGTTTAGCTACTTAGGCCAAATCGTGAATATGTTTAAAAGCTGTACTATGCGTCTAAATTAAAACAATGTCGATTGTTTCTCGAACCCAAGTCGTAAAACAATAATAGTTGTATAAAAGAGCGGGTCTATGAACTCACCGTAAGTGTAATGATTGATTATCAAAATCAAGTAAGTGAATCGCCGTCCGGGCAATTTGAAAGCAACCTAATTAATTATAGGCCGTGATGAGTATAAGTACTTCATGAAATAAAACATCACATTTCCCCGCATAGCTACACCACCACCTAAAAGTTTTTGATTACTATCATTAAAAGTTAAAGCAAAATTAACTCTTACTTTGTTAAATAAAAGTGTCGTACTTGTGTCCGTAAGAACACGATATTATTATTCGTTTACTAATGCATCGTTGTAAAAATAATATATTAATAATGATATGTCATTATTAATTTAATGTTTTTAGAAAAGATTATCGTATAAAATAAGAAGAATGCGCGCGAGTTTTAAAAACTTCATATCTTTTTCGTTTTCGACTTCCTGTTTCGTACGTTATCTTAATGTTCCACGTCCTCCGTATTAAAGTAATTTATCAAAACGTCATATTTATAAAATTAAACCCCTTGATGAACAGTAACTTTTTACTGTTCATCCCAGTTTATAAAAATTATTTTTATAAAACTAATTATATGTAACTTGTTTAAATCATAATTCGTTCGTTATAACACCGTTTCTCGAGATCCTTATGTCCTTGGATTAGTATTAAGAAAATTTATCAAAATATTATTTTTATAAAATTTAATCCACTGATGAACAGTAGCATTTACTATTCATCTCAGTTTATAAAAAGTGGTTTAATAAGTTATTATATTATAACTTGTAAACGCGTAACTTGTCGTTCTATAATTCCGTTTTTCGAGTTCTTTATGTCCGTGGGTTCGTATTAAGGGAATTTATCAAAATATTTTATCTATACAATTTATACCCCTGATGAACAGTAACTTTTACTGTTCATCACAGATTAATAATTTATTTTTATAAAGTTAATTATATATAACTTGTAAATTACGTAACTTATTCGTTATAATTCCGTTTTTCGAGTTCCTTACATGCTCACGATCCTTATAAAGAGCACTATTTTTATAAAATACAAAACATAAAGGTTTAATTTCAATTCAACAGTAGTATTTAATAAAAATTAGGGTTTTTCAATTGTACATTAGTTTACAACAATCATTTTATTTAAGAACCTTGCACCATTAAATTTACAAGTGTTTACCGGTATATTATTTACATGTATTTAGTCCTCTAAATGTCCAGTCCCCCTTGTACAGGGATATGAAAATCATTAAATACTTAATTAACTTAAAAATTAATCAGGTGTTGATTAACTAATGCAACAATATTTACACAAAAAGAAAATGAAAAAATGAGTAATGAAAACTTTAAATAGACCTTATAGGAATCAAGTAGGATGATGAACACAAGATGTAAACCCCAAACAAGCCTCCAAAATCAAAACCCTAATCAAGAAAATCCTAAATATGTTTTCTTGATAATTCCTTGTTAAACCCGAATCCAAGCTTCCCAACACCTTGAGTAGTCTTAGGTAACCTAGATTGAACACTTAATGCTTTGGAAAACCTTGGTTGGCGAATTTAAAAGAACCCTAAATATTTAATGTATGCCGTGGGTTATATGCTCAAAAGGGAAGATATAAAATGTTTTTTCTTTCAAATGGGAATAGTAGAACTTGTTACTTATGAACTTTACCATTTATAGCACAAGTATAACCTTAAACAAGCTCAAAAAACAAAAACCATGGGAGTGTAAGTGTGAAGGTACCAAGTGGTGTAAGAGAGCACTCCTCCTCCCTAGGAGGAGGGTACAATTTCTAGAACCATGGGTCAAAAGTACATCTTTGTGTAAGAAGTCACATGTAAAGAAAAAGGATTAGTGAAAGTTTTGAATATTATTTTTTGTGTAAAAGCCCATGTCCGGTTTTGAGATAATATAAGAAAGCAAAATAATTAAATTTTTGAGTAATGGGTTTATAAAAGTTGATATTTGTTTGAGTGTAAGAATGGTGTAAAGGTGCTGCCCGGTTACGACCGAATGTTAATTTATTGCGGAAATTAACGTAAGCGTTTTTAAACCAAAACCTTAACCAACAAAAATAAATTATGAAAAGTTATAAATTATACTCCTAATAATCATATAACACTTGCTTGATGTCAAACTTTAATTTGTTTGATGTCCGTTTACATTGATCATTGATTTTTTAGTTTACTGCGATTTAACTAAAATTAATAATTAAAAGTGAACGCGGAAAACTCTTAAAAATAATAATAGAAATTTATTAAAGTTTGTAAATAACCTAAACCTGAGAAATGTTAACAATCTCCTACCCGTTAGGAGAGCCTTGTCCCAAGGCTCAAGATGCAACATTCTTCGAGGGTGTGGTTTTTGTGAAGAGGTGAGCGTATAACTTTTCTTTCCTTTCTCGAAACTGATCCCTTCGCGATCCCCACGTGAACTCTGGACCTCTCTTGGAGAGTTCCATCGAACTTGATCGATGGGAATACACGTTTTCGCCTTAGCTTCTTGAACTCACACTCCAAGATTTTCCACTGGTTCATCCACAAAATAGAGTTTTTAAATCATCAATGTGTATTTCTTCTAACGGATCTAATCCAACGGCTCGTCAGATAAGAACACTTCTTTAGATTGGATACATTGAAATAGTGCTATGAACCTCTGCTTAACTGATGTGGTATTCGCGTCGTATCAGCAACGTTCCCCACTTTGGCTAGCACCTTGAAATGTCCGATATACCTCGGGTGTCGATCTTTCCCCTTCTTCCCCAAAACGTTACGACCCCATTTTCCAAGGTGATAACCTTTAACATAACTCGATTCGCCAACCCTGATAACTCTAAAGGCTTACGCTTACATCGGCGTAACACTTTTGGCGATCACAAGAGCAGCTTGTCATTCTCTATGCTTATTATTGGACAATCTGTCTCGGTGTTTCATGAATAAGGTTCTGGAACCGGTGAAGCCCTCCTCTCGACCTTCAGACCAACCACACAGGTTGACCTACAACATTTCGGCCATAAATGCCTCGAATGGGGGGCAGCTTAATACTACATGTAACTATTGGTTGTACTAGATATTCGAGTCAACGTGAAGTGTCCTTCCCAACCAGTCCCAAAGTCTATCACACAGAAGCGCTAACATATCTTCACGGTTTGTAATGGTTCTTTTTCGCTTTGTCCATCAGTCTCTGGATGGTATGCTGTACTCATATCCAACCGAGTACCCATAGCTTTCTGAAATGACCTCCATAAGTTCGCGTAACTGAGGGTTCCCGATCTACAGATGATCGAGACTGGTATCCCATGCCTTGTGACCACTTCTTTCAAGTATAGTCTTGCTAGCTTGTCCATAGGGTCAGTTTCTCATGATAAAAAGTTGAGCAGACTTAGTGAGTCTGTCACTACACTTAACCCATATGGTGTCGATTCCCACGTTGCGTTCTTGGTAGTTTGGGTGACAAAGTCCATGTTGGATATTTTCCCCACTTTCCATTGAGGAATCGCCGGGGAATCGCTGGTTATACCAGTAAGCCAGATGGTTTTTGGTGTTCGGCTTTGACTCTTAAACACGTCAAACACTTGCTAACATAGGTGGCAATGTCAGCTTTCATGTTAGGCCACCAGTATAGTTGCTTCATGTCTTGGTACATTTTATCGGAACCCGGGTGAACGGAATACTTTGACTTGTGGGACTCATGCATAATCAGAGTCCTTAGATCACCATAGCGCGACAACCAACTTCTGTTGTTTAGACACAAAGTTTCGTCCGCACGCGATTCCAACTTCTCTTTCCTGGGCTTTTCTGGGTCCTTCGAATTCTCAATCAACATACCTCCTACGTCTTCGAACTTGAGGTTTTTTTTTTGGTTTTCTTGCCTCAATCTGAGCCTCCAAAATCCGCTTGGGAAGATCCAAACCGATAGTCATAACTAAGGCCCGAACCCGTAATGGCTTTACTCGTTCCTTTCTGCTCAACGCATCGGCCACTACATTTGCCTTTCCTGGGTGATAGCGGATTTCGCAATCATAATCACTAAGCAATTCCAACCAACGGCGTTGTCTCATGTTTAACTCCTTCTGGTCAAGGATGTGTTGCAAACTTTTGTGGTCAGTGAACACTGTATACTTTGTTCCGTACAGATAGTGCCTCCAGATCTTTAGAGCGAACACTACTGCGCCTAACTCCAAATCATGAGTGGTGTAATTTTTCTCATGAATCTTTAGTTGTCGTGATGCATAAGCAATCACTTTTTCCCTTTGCATTAGCACTGCGCCTAACCCTTTGATTGAAGCATCACAGTAAGCGATAAAGTCTTCATTTCCTTCGGGTAACGCTAGAATTGGCGCACTACACAACTTCTGCTTTATCAACTAAAAAGCTGCCTCTACCTTGTCACTCCAATCAAACTTGATCTTCTTTTGAGTGAGCTTGGTCATTGGCTTGGCGATCTTTGAGAATCCTTCAATGAATCTTCGGTAGTAGCTTGCTAGGCCCAAAAATTAACGAATCTCCGTTGCAGACTTAGGAGATGCCCAATCTTTGACGGATTCAATCTTGGCAGGATCCACATGAATACCCTGACTGTCGATTACGTGACTAATGAACTGTACTTTAGGGATCCAAAATTCGCATTTAGAGAATTTGGCGTACAACTGCTCTTTCTTAAGCAACTCCAAGATTAACTTGAGGTGCTCTGCATGCTCTTGCTTGTTCTTCGAGTATATTAGAATATCGTCAATAAAGACAATCACAAATTTATCCAGGTATGGTTTGCACAACCGATTCATGAGATCCATAAATACAGCAGGTGCATTAGTCAAACCAAACGGCATAACTTGAAATTAATAATGTCCATATCGAGTTCTGAATGCGGTCTTTGGAATATCTTCTCTACGAACCCTTAGTTGATGATAACCCGACCTCAGGTCGATCTTTGAGTAGATACTCGAACCTTGTAGTTGATCGAACAAATCATCAATCCTGGGAAGCGGATAACGGTTCTTTACCGTCAACTTATTCAATTCCCGGTAATCAATGCACATCCGGAATGATCCATCCTTCTTCTTGACAAACAAGACCGGAGCTCCCCAAGGTGAGGAACTGGGTCTTATGAAGCCTTTGTCGGAAAGTTCTTTTAATTGGTCCGACAATTCTTTCATTTCGGACGGAGCCAGTCGATAGGGTGCCCGTGCTACTGGCGCAGCACCAGGTATCAAATCGATCTGAAATTCCACTTGGCGGGTTGGTGGAATACCCGGCAAGTCCTCGGGAAATACCTCAGGAAAGTCTTGAACTATTGGCACTTCTTCAAGTTGCTTCTCCTTCGACTTGTCTTCCGCCTTTTTCATAGTAACTTGTGCTAGAAAGATAGGACATCCCTCCAGCAAATACTTTTGTGTTTTGGTGCACGAGATGATGTTTAATCGGGACTCGTGACCGTTGTTGCTTCCGTCACCATGAAAAATTAAAGTCTTGTCTCCAAAGGGAACACGAACAAGTTTCTCATCACAAACGATTACGGCATGATATTTAGCTAACCAGTCCATACCGATAATGACGTCAAAACTACCCATCTCTACGGGCATCAAGTCGATGTTGAATGGATGATTTAGAAAGTTCTCTAATGGCGAGCGAATTTGATAGCGAATTGTCCTAGGTCGACTAGTGATGAGTCTTGGCTTTTCGGCTTAGGATTTGGTATAAGATGATGTCAACTTTATAGTAAGATGGAGTAAAGGTCTGCTTAGTTGCTATGGTTACTAATTCGATTCCCCAAAGTAAACTCGTTTTACGAATACACACACAAAACTTTATTTTTCAAAGTAAAAATGGATTTATTGACAAATGTTACATGGTGACTACTCTCAGCATGGCATAGTCCTTCCTGAATTATACATAGGTGATCAGGCTATGTATATTTGAGGGCTAACGATGCGATGCTCATTTTCGTCAAAATTGTGTTATGTATAAAGAAGTATCAAAGAGTTTTATACGATGACAAAATGATTCACAAGGTGGATGCAGGGTTGTTGATAGGATGACAATAAAATTGGTTTGCGAGAAATCGTATGGTGGTTTTTCAAGACGATAGCTAAATGACTCATGAGTTGATAATAAAATATTTTATGTGATGAAAAATGGTTTCGTAAGGTAAGGACAAGGTAGTTCATAAAGTGTTAGTAACGTAGCTTTTGAGATGTTTGCAAAATAGTATATATGATATCAAGAAGGTACTTCACAAGATGATGGTGAGGGAATAAAAAAATAATGATAGTAACCTTGTTTATAAGGTAATGACGAACTAGTCTTTAGTTTACAAAGTATTAATTGAGTGGTTTACAAGTGATGGTAAATTTGTTTATAAAACACAAGTGAAATAATTTATAAATGTTGGCAAAAGTTTTATAAGGTGATGGTAAATCATTTTTTTTTTGGTAATACCGAAATAGGTTATTAGGTAACTGTAAAATGGTTTATGCGATGGTAAGAACATAGTTAATAAGGTGGTATCTTATTAGATGATAGTAAAATAGTCTATTACAACAGTAAAATAGTTTTCAAAGTGATAGTAAAACAATTTATAAAATGCGTATTTATAACCCGATAGTGAACTGATTTATTTATGATAGTAAGACAGATTATTACAATAGTGGAATTGTTTACAAGGCGACTGTGGAATAGTTTATAGAACTTTAGTTTATCGAACGATGGTAAAACAGTTTGCCAATGATAGGAAAATAGTTTATAAAATGATAGTTTATTAATCGATAACCAGGTAGTTTGTTAAATGGCATCGGCTTTGTTTATGAGACGACACTAAAATTGTTTATGAGATGACAGAATAGTTTCCAAGGAATCACGTGACAGTTCATAATGTAATTGTAAGGAGTTTATGTTGAGATAACAAATTGTTTATGAATGGATAACAAGATAGTTTTGAAAATTGACCATGGAAACAATTTATGAGGGATATCGAAATAGTTTAGTGTGTGATAGTGATGTGTTTCATAAAATCATGATGTTTTAGTAAGCGGTTTGCATGGATAATAGAGAGTTGAAATAAAATTGACGAAGTTTTCATAATACCATAATTTAATAGATAATTGGGTTCATTGTTTCTTCCCACCAAAAGACTACATGTTTTCTTAATACTAAAAATCTCCAATACAAGCTAGTACATAAATCATGAAGCAGGATATCTATGAGTGCCGTCCGAACTGACTGGTCATGAGCTCCTTGAGTTTCCTAAAGTCCTCTCGGTCCTGACGCTGGGACTCTTGAACCGCAGCCAACTGCTGCTCAATCTTAACACGAGCCTGTCTCTCACGGTTACGAGTAATCTTCCCGATTGCCTCTGTAGTCTTAATCCTAGCACGCAATGAAGCATTTTCTGCCTCAGCAATGTCTGCCCTAAATCTCAGAGCCGTCAGCTCCTCCTGTATGGGCACTCCTAATAAATGCTCTTGTATGCCTCGTATAGCCTCCCCGTGTTGGGCTTGTGTCCTCACAATGGCCGCTGCAGGAAAAGCAACTGCAGCGACAGGCTCTGGGTGAATGATATCTACCCGGATATCGATCGGGTCCCCAAGATTCTCCTCAGCAGAGACGGGAATAGTGGATGCAGCCATAACCTGCACAAGCAAAAGTTTATATAAATCATCTTTATATGAAACCATGCAGGATGCGTGCACTATGAAAGGTACATACGATGTACGATGATGCATGTTGAATGAATATGCACACATGGCAATGATGAAAATACGACATGGCGAAATGGAATGCATCATGGTATGAATGGATGATGGTATGAATGATTTGTGATATACATGAATGTGGTTATGAATGAATGTTGGTATATATCATTTACTCCGCTTAGATTAATGTTTAGACATACGAGTTTATTCCTTGCCTGACTCTATTAATGCTGTTTACTTGTCTGCCAATACGACCCCACTGAAAAAGATGGTATTATTTGCATGCTTTATGCTCAGATCATTTTCTAGCAGACAAAGCGTGCATAGGTCGATAGAAGAAGATTGGTTACATTGTAGATACCATCATTCGGCGGGAGAAACAATCCAACACTTGAGGAATTTATGATGATCTTTCCATGTGAGCTTTTGAGATATGGGATCGCAAAATGAGTTGGATAAATTGATCCCCAAAAGTTTATATTCTGCACATATGGGTAGCATGCATGAATAAATGCCAACTCTAATCAATATAGAGCATTGAGGCTAAGAATGGACCTTTCTACATGAAACATAGGCTTCATGGACCATGTACGACAAACCAACACACTCAAATCAGTAGTCTTCACCCCCACCCGTCATCTCAATAATGACATGTTTTAACAAATTACTTTATGCTATAGAAAATTCATATAAAATGTCATTTTATGAATAATGCAGGCCATTTAAATGGTGTGAAATTAGATTTTTAACTTACTTGGATCACTTTGTCCACACAATTACGTGAGTTCACATAATTAGTCACTCCAAATTTATTCCCTGTCATTAAAACAAAATATCAAGGAACTAACTACACTTATGATCCTCACAAATGGAAAGGTATATTGATGAAAGTTCAATTTACAAATTAATATGTACCTAATTGAATTTATCTTGGTTCACATCAATTACGATGATCCTCTTGCTCCTTCAACAACCTGTAAACACATATCATGGCCATTATGCCTTAGGTGAGATATATCGGTAAATTGCTATTATCTTTTAACTTACATGAAATCATATATCCTCATACTTATTTTATAACATATCCTCTTACGCCAAAAGCAATCAATCTATTAAACCAAATCAGCTTTACAAATCATTTCCGTCATTATATATCTTAGAAAAATCTGCTATGTTGTCTATTCATATCAAAGATAACAAATTTTAGTGAAATACCTCACCACAGAGTAGCTCACTCCAATTAGGAGTCGGAACACTTTTTGTAACAACACATTGCTTCATTAATTTCCCCAAGAACCAAGCAAGCTAAAAATATAAAATTGCATTTAGGTATTCAGCAAACACTTGATATGCAAATTCGTCAAACACTTTTTGGAATTATTGTTAAGCAAATGATATCAAAAACTGAAATTATACTAATACAAAATGGCACTCGCACTGAATTTATACAAAAAAAGAAAAAAGAAACCACATTTGACATTAGTGGAAGAGTCACTAATAAAGAACTAAACAAAATCAATAAGAGAAGAAGATACAATCACCTTCATATCGAGACATGTCGATTTCATAAATTAAATCTATAGCCAAAATCCCTAATTGTATATATAACTAATCTTCGTTTGAGCACATTGATTTTTTGATTTGATTCACAAGTAAACATCATTTAATAGTGAATCAAAGCTATAAATCACAAATTTGAGACCTCTTAATTATGATAGCCCGAACGATAGTATGATGAGCTATACGACCTATAAATAATCAAAGTGTTTAGTACTTATACGACCTATATTGGATTAGGTTGCCTTCGGATTCCTTCGTGACGCATTTTCTATTTTGAATACTTGTTGATTTCCATTCACTCAAGGTGAGTTCATAGCCCCCTTTTTCTACAATTGTTTTACAAAATCTACGGGGTGAATTACATTGCTTGTTTTACTATTGGACACAAGTGTTTTTCAAAGTGTATGCTATCCAGATTACTGCCTGATTATTAATGCCTAAGTTACCTTATTGCCGTGAAGTCCCTATTTATCATGAACCGTTAATTGCTATTATAGTGAGCGCTAGTGTTATGGATAGATCTATCGGGACTGACAATCCCCACCTTACTTGGGTCACTAGTTTGATCGGGTGCATTTAACATTGAGAGGTGTTAGGGTGTTGGCAAGCATCCTATTTTCTGATTGGGGCACAAATCTAGTTAAGGCTTCGGTGTCATGAGCTTAGTGCAATAATAAATGTTTTGGACTTCTGAATGTGTTTCAGAGTCTACTATTACTTCGATCTTGTGGTCCACCCTTTTTACCGATAAACCTATGATTTCACTCAACCTTTGTGTTGACTTTTAGCATGTAATTTCAGGTCCTAGGGTATGAAGATTGGAGGGGAGCCGTGGCGGATATCAATGAAGACGGATTCTGTGTTTTATCTAAAGTCTATGCAACTTTTATTATCTTTAAAAACTTAAGTCATCTTTTGGTATTATGAAGCTTTTGTTTAATTAAATATGTACTTGAAATGTTTATGACTTTTACAACATATGGGACCTAATGTATGAACTCTGATATTTTGCTACGGCATCGAATGAAATCTTATCTTAAAACGTCCATTTAAAGGTCGTTTCCTATATCTTGATTGTTGTACTTTGACGTAGCACCCCAATGTTATCATTCCGCTGTACCTGATTTTAGGGGTGTTACATTATATATCTTCCAAATAACTCCAGATATATACATACTAAGGATGGAATTTGTCTGCTATTGAAAACCTGTGTTACAGGTTATATGTCTTCCCCATCCTATATTGAGTTGAATTTGTCTGAAAAGAAGAGCCTGTGAAAAAAAGAGGTAAATCTACAGCTTTTGTCATGGTGGTTATCTGTTAAAAGTTTATCACTATTCTGTAGAATTCGAGAGAAACTGCACATGCCATCAGGAGGATGTTTTGGCCCACAAACATGCAATGCCTTTCACCCATGTTAGAATTAGTAGGTAATGGATTTATGATCTTTTTGCTAATGGTTCTTTCATGGATATTGTAACAAAACTTTTCATCGACATGTTATGTTTATCGAATAGGAGTTTTCATTATATTTTGTACCCAATACAGTCTGCATTTTCCGAATTTGGTTTAATTCTTGAATGTGTGGAATATTGCTTGCAGGTGACAAAGAATTGATGGAACTTGGTGTTGACAAGAAAAATGTAGATAGACAACTTAGAGGAGAACACTGTAAAGTCCTAAATCTCATCAATGAAAAAGGTTTTGCTTACTCTAAATATAGGAGTCACAAGTATGTTGTGTCATTCCACCTGTTGCAGATTGAATTTATACTAAGAATATTAGGAGAAGATATAAAATGTACATGTTTGGTATAACTTTAATAAGGCATCTTCGCAATGGCCCAACATGCACAAGAATGTCATGTTGCAGAATAGAAGGCTCGGAGGTTGGAGTATGAAGCAGAAACTATTGCTTCGAAGAAAGATGTGATGTGAGAAACATGACATCAACAACGTTCTGGAAACCGTTTTGCTGCTGTTTTGTGGAGCAGTTGTTCATAAGCTGGAACAATTTAAGTTGCTGTAAACCATGATGATTTTGCTGATACAAATGAGAGTGATGATGATGCTTTGCACGATGATGGGACTTGTACGACAGTGGTGTATGGACTTTGAGAAACAAGGGTTTTGCCTAAGAGGTGACATGTGCCCAATAGAGCATGGCTTGAATCGTATTGTTGTAGAGAATGTTTCGGTAAGTTATTTTATCTACTTTCATACACCGCATAATGCAAGTTTTATGTGTAGTTAATAGCATGGTGAAAATAACATTTTATTAAATATTCAGATGTTAACAATTTTTGTGTTAACAATTTTCTTAAATATTCAGATGTTAACAATTTTCTTAAATATTCAGATGTTAACAATTTTTGGAAAATAACATTTTCTTAAATATGTATATATTTGGAACTTTTAGCAATTTTTGCTTTGCTTTATGTAAATGACACAAGTGAACCGTATGTAAACAAATGTGTTATAGGTACCTATAGATTCTTGTGTTATTGGGTCACAACATTCCACTTTCTTGCAACAGGTACCTCATAAACTCATATTACAATACTGAATTTAGTTATTGGTATAACTGATGTTTATGCTTACTATATGTGATAGGCTTCGTATATAACTGGAGGTGTATATCTTAGGCCTCAACACCTGGATGGTCTTTTCCAGTATCTAACAGTATGTAACCGCCATCATCATATCACATGTTTATATGCTTTTGGCTCTTTTTTCATTTATTTATATTTGCATGTATTGTGATTATACTTTACTGTGTTTATTATATATGGTTCTGTTTGCATGCAGACAATATTTGTAACAGATTTGCATTCACGCAACTTCTTACAACTCTCGAAGCATTCTGGTGTAGATTTCTGTGCTTCGTAAGTTTCTTAATATTGTTTGCTACATGCAGTTTTGGTGACACTTATCTAAACTCTTGTGTCCGAACGTTGAGTATGCAGGTGTTTCTGCCACAAAAAAACAATTGAGTTGGGATACATTTGCTCTGTTTGTCTGTCTATATACTGTCAGCATCACAAGAAATGAGGCACATAATCAGTTTTAATAAACAATCTCAATGCATCCTTAGTTTATCTGAGCCACTAAAAATAAGTTAAAAATGGGAGTAGAAAATGATCCTTAGATTGGGATATCAACTTAATATCAACTCCTTCGTGCAACATTAACTCGGGTAAGCTTTAAACTGACTCTTTTTCTTTTGTTAACTTCACATATAAATTGGTCTATTCGTTGATGTTGGAAAGTTTGATCTTTGATGTAGGAGTGGTGGTGGATGAATATCAAACAAGTCTACTACGTCAAGAAAAGATTGGGAAATATTTCTTCCAAAATAATTGTTGGTTGTACATTTTTCTTTTTTAATTCTTACTTTTGTTTTAGGTTTTGTAAAACTACTTGGATTCGATATCAAGTAAGAAATAGTTGACCAAAATCTATGTCAAAAAGAAAATTAGAAATATATTAAAGATTAGCTTTGGCTATTATATGTGATAGTATATTACTATATATGGCTGAATTACTGTAGTTAATTTGTGGGTTTCATAGACTTTGGTCTTCTGAGAAATCGCCTAAATTGCACTTTTAGATTTACAAGAACGTTTAACTTTTATTTTGATGTTACGATTTATGAAATATAAATATTTGATGTTTTTTTAGTTATTTAATCACTTTATATTACGTCATCCGGAAATTTATTTATTATATTTCGTATTGAGGGTAAAACATGTTCTTTATGTTAATGCAACATATATCCAGTTTGTTATAACTTAATGCCCCTTTGTTTCATTTTAATTGTCAATTTTAGTTTTATCAAGTGTACATAACCTTTAACATTAGTCTAAGTATTTTTTATAGTTTATACTAAACTTTGACATAATTAAAAAAAAATTCAATTATATATTCTATAAGTTGAATTTATATAGATTTTAAATCTATTTATTAATCCTAAAACAATTTCTTAAAAAGCAACACGTCCAACGGACGGGCCTGTGGCTAGTATAATATATTATATATACATATATATCTATATATATTATCTTAACTATATATCATATTATATATCTATACATATATATAAAACATATTATATGTGTCGTGTGTGTGTGTGTGTGTGTGTATATATGTGTTATATTTTTTTAGATTTATATATATATATTTATTTATATATTATATATATATATATATATATTATATATTTATTATATATATATATATATATTCACACTCACACATTATATTATATTTATATATTATTATAATATATAATTATATATACACACACACAACAATGAATACGTCGTATTCAAAATCTGACAATAATGTTTTTAAAGTGCAATAAAATAAAGACTGATAACATCCAGACAATCAATACGCCGTATGGTATGGAGCGGATACGCTATATTGATGTCTGGGAAGACAGACTCGATAACAAAATTAAATAACATTATGAGTTGTCTCCCGAGAAGCACTTTTGTTTACAGGGAAGTCTTTAAGTTAGACTTTTCTTTAGCTCTCATCATTCCATCTCATGCACGCTAATGTGCCCGCATGTGAGCCATTATTCTATCTCCGCATTTCGAATGTAATTGGGTCCAAGATTCAAAACTCCTTTGTAGAAACCTTTAAGCTTTTGGTATGCATGCGAGATTCCATTCATCTTATCCACTCCACTTACCTTCAGTAATGGTGGGATCTTATTGCATTGCTTATTAGTGTGGTTTTTAAAACTCGGATGTAATCGCACCATTTGGTAAGTTACTTCATCATTACCATTATAAATAGTAATTGTTCCATCAAACCATCTTGCTTTAATTCTAACATCTCTTAAGAATGGTTCGCCAACGATAACATCGTCCATTCCTTCATCACAATAAACGTCCATATCCTCCAAAACTGCATAGTCAGTCACAACAGAAAAGGTTCCAACAAAAATAGGCACATTCATTAATGCTCCTACAACATTATCCCCTTTGTACACCATCTTATCTTTCATTATTGAATTATGAAACTTTTTAGACATCACATTGACGTACAATAACGGGAAGAAGTTGACGTGTGTAAATTCAAATCCTATCATGCATGAAAACTTTAAGTTGTGAGCACAGTCTATGTGGATTTTCTTATCATCGTCGCAATAACTAGGGTAATCATCAATTCTAGTATCAAGATCTTCATCCCTAGTTCTAAATTCCTCAATTACCTCACCTTCCTTAATGGTGGGCATTAAATCATCTCCTTGATTTCTCCTAAGCTCAAATGGTTCATTTAGATCATTTAATTCAATGTAATCTTCCAAGAAAGGGTCTAATGATCTATTTAACACCAAGGTCTCTCCCATAAGCCTAGCTTCTAAGTCAAGTTCCATTCTTTCTCTCAAACTTAGCATGTAGACCCTCTTAATTAAACTACTAGCAGGTTTAACACTTTTGAAAATAATCTTTTCTTCCCCAACTCTTAAGGTAATCTTTCTCTTGTAAACATCAATTTTAGCACGGGCGGTAGACAAAAATGGTCTTCCGAGGATCAAGGGCACTTTGATATCCTCGGGCATATCAAGAATTATAAAGTCTATTGGGAAAGTAAATTTGCCAATTTCTACTAGTACGTTTTCAGCTATTCCTTTTGTATACTTCATTGTCCTATCTACTAATTCTACTGTTTACCTAGTGTAAGCTAATTCACCTAATCCTAAGTTAAGGTAGATCGAGAGAAGCATAACACTAACGCTGGCTCCAAAGTCAGCAATGGCATTGTTAAAGCAAATATTAATTAATAAAGCAAGGAGATAAAACTCCCCGTGGGTCATTCTCCTTGTTGGAGTATGGAGTCATTAATATGTGAAGCTCCATAAGCTTTCGCAAATTTTGGTCCATAGTTCTCCTCTTCGTCTTTATAGTAATGATTATCCAAACGACTTGGAAAAGGAACCGTCATTTGTCTTGACTTGTACAACAGTTTATTGTTCTGTCCATGTGTATATGGTCATATTGGATGATCTAACGGATTTATCGATGTGAATCAACTTCAATAGTGGTTGGAAATGACTTGACTTTATGTCTCAGGGTTTTGTTTCGAAGTAAGCTTGGTAGCTTCTAAATCCTCTTCCTGTAGTAACCTAATGCTCATATGCCCTGATTTGTATTTCCTAAAAGTTTGATTGATGCCTCCTAGTTTACCTTATGCAGCATCTGTCATAACTTGGATTTCTTTGATCAAATTGGAATTTTCTTCGTCTCTTCGCTGATTCACTCATGAATTTGCTCAGGGTATCTTCCATAGATTGCCTTCTCTCTTAGTACGAAGGATTTGCGTTGTTCCTCTGATAGTACCCTGGAGTTGTTGCTCTATATCCCCCACCTTGAAAAGGTCCACCAAATTGCGTGTAGTAAGCTTCTTCTAGGGTTTTCCCTTCTTCTTTTAGTGGGCAATCTTTGGTGTAATGGGGTCCTTTGCATTGTTCACATCCTACTTGAGCAGCATAAACTTTTTCATTCACCTTCTTGATCTCTCTTCCTAGATTGTTCAGTTGTGCTTGTATAGCAGCCAGTCCGTCAGAAGTCTCAGTACTTCTTCCTCTAGATGTTCCATTGTGCCATTTTTGAGAGTATTCTGCCATTTCTTGGATGGCCTTTTTAGCATCGGCAGCTGTCATGGTTGGAATGGCACCTCTTGAGTCAAGAATCTGTCGTGTTGGAACATCCAACCCATTGTAGAACAAAATTACCTCCTGCATCTCAGTCAAATAGTGTTGAGGACACTTCATCAAGAGTTCTTTAAAGCGCTCCCATGCTTGATAAAGGGTTTCATCTGGCTCTTGCTGAAAGTTGTTGATTTCCTCCATTTTCTTCGCAGTTCGACCAGGTGGGCAATATTTGTTCAAAAACTTAGTTTTAAGATCTTCCCAAGTTTTGATCGAACCAGTTGGTTCGTTTCTTAGCCAACGACTTGCGGCTCCAGTTAAGGATATAGGGAAGACTCGGAGCATTAGTTGATCCACAGTGATGTTAGGAACATGGAATAAGTCAACGATTTCGAGAACTTTCTCAATGTGTTCATTTGCATCCTTATTATCCGAACCGCTAAACTTTTTTTCTCGAAGCTCCTTAAGAAATTGGCCTTTTAGTTCAAATTGATCTTTGTTATCAATTTTGGGCCTAACGACTCCTGATCCATAGTTCGTTCGGGTCTTGCTCATGTATTGCTCCATGGTTTCCGCTTCTTCCTCCTCCGAGTATTCTTGGTCAGAAAGTAGATTGAAATCAGGCGATCTCAATCCGTCAAGACTTAGAGTCTTGAAGTGTCTCATTGATGATCGAAATTCTCGTTTAGGTTCTTTGTAAGGTGTAAATAGTTCGTTCGTAGAACTCTTTGTCATGCACTACCTGAAACAAGGGATAAACAATCAGTAGGAGTTGTTCTGAAGATAGAAAAAAATTTGGCACGAGAATCAAATAGGAAAACCAAGATTTTAGTTTCTGTTCTAGATGATCGATACGCCGTATCCAATGGAATTGGATACGTCATATTAATCTGTTGGGTGAATATGTTGTATTGGACAGAGAACTGGATATGCCGTATCCGATGGAAGTGGATACGCCGTATTCAGCTATCGACCAGAACAATGTATTAAGGAAAACAATTATATAGGCAAACAATTAAACACAAAAATATACAAGCAAATAATTAAAGACAAATATACAAAATTTACAGAATATACAAGAATATACACTAATCTAAATTACACTAATCCTAAGGGTTATATCTAATCTAATGTTAAAAAC